>JAPYZN010002334.1:0-12302 GCA_030522865.1 Psyttalia lounsburyi
TTAAACAACGCCGCGTTTGGGTTCTCAAATCTACACACAATTCGTTGTATCGCACGCTCTCTAACGGGAGCAAAAAAATAAGTTTTATGTAGGCAAAAAAGCGCAAAATTCCACCCCTGGTTTCTCGTGATGCTCGCGCGCTCTAAAATCCGACTCGCCCTACCGGGCTTAAAAAAGTTTCACTTCAAAAACTTGTCTTAAAAAACTTCATCAAAAGAAACTTCGCCCAAAAATCCAATAGGAACAAGAAATTAAATTTTTTGAGCTTTCAAAGTTATGCTTGCAAGCTACAAGTATAAAGGGTTTTTTAAGTTTCTGATAGAAAGTTATTTTAAATTGCCAATTGCATTTTACACCCCAATGAAACGTGTTCTCCTTAACAAGTTTTTTTTAGATATTTCATCATTCACGTGAATTCCGTCGATTTTAATCGAAAAAGGCGACGAAAATTAAATGTGCTATCAAACGCAAGATTCGCACACCCCTCATGCGTGTTAGCGGGGATAATTGTTCGGCCTCTTCATTCACCAATCGTATGGATGGAATGTAGAAAATAACAAAGAATTTTCTATTACCTCGAGGATTTTGTTGGGATTTCTCACTAACGCCTGAGTCAGATCGCTTGGAAAAAAAGTGGCGGATTCATTTTGAAAATTAAAATTAAAATCTCACAATTTAGGGTGTTTACATGAATTTTTAGTGTTCTGCATCTGACTTTTTCTTGCCCATGAGAAAATCGCATGAGGAAATGAATTTTTATCGTTCGGAAGGCCAAAAATTCGGCATTCTCTTGCTAAATTTTAGGGTACCACTCATTCAATTCTCATGTGCTTTATCGCATCGATAGGAACAGTGAAATGTTCATAATGTATCGTCCTAATTTTTCACAAGTTATCAACCTAACTTTTGAGGGAAATTCACAGGATAATATTAATGCAATAAATAAATAATTAATTTCGGATTCCCAGTTTGTGTGAGAAAAATAGCAATTCGATCTATAGATCGTTCCGAAAAAATATAGAAATTTTCCCTGAAAAATTGAGAAAGTTTCCTTACCAAATTGAGATTTTTTCTGCAAAATTCACATATTTTCACTTAAAAATTAAAGAGACTCCCACTAATTTCTTATCCGCTTGGTGCCCTAATTTTTGAAACGGTAAGTCGACACACACTACAAAAGTGCATTTTTGGAGTTAGTGGATTACAACATTACCATTGCCAAATAATTGATGAATGTAATTTCTGCAATTTATAGGCACTGAAATCTTTAATGCTGACTGCAGATACTCTATGAATACGATCGATACGGCATATGTTCGTTCGCAATACAGGAATCAAGGATTAGGGATGGAAATTTTATATGATGCCGTGAAGCGTTATCAAAATCAAGATATAGGATTTTCTAAGCCGATATCATGCGGAATGCTTCAAGGTGATAGCTATTGTTCCGTACTCAAAATATATGTGGTTGTTTATTAGGTTTCAAAGGTTTCAGCAATAAGCAATCAACCCGAATTCATTAAAGAAAAAAGGGATTGACATTATTGAAAATTCAAATTTCACAAAATTCCCAAATCTTATTTACAATCGTTCTTATAGCATATTATTGAAAAAATCCTCCCTACATTACATCCCTAATTGCTTTGGTATGACTAGCGTATTCCCCCCAGTCCTTCTGAATGAAATTGTGATAATATTGCGTTGGTTTTTTGAACAATGAAGTTGTCAATTCCAAAGTTCTGGTCTACACAGAACAATATGTCCCATTCATGCTACACGCTGAATTAATCTTTGTGTCGCTGTTTTTAGTAAAAAAAAAAAGAGGGGGTATTCTATCTGGCGAATGTTAGGAGTGACGAGTCTTGTAAATTTGGAATAATCACTCACGATCAACACTTTTTGATATACACAATTTTGATATATTTGATACAAAGACAAAAGAGAAGTTACAAATTTCCCCGATATGCGGGGACCTTTGATGAGGTGTTTCTATTTCGATGTTGGATACGATAGTGATTGTGGATTTGAGTAAATTTGGATAAGTCGGAAAATTAGATGAAAGGGAGGAAAATTAGACGGATAATGGGGTCTGGATTTTGTAAGTAGGATTGGTCAATTAGACCTGGGATAGGACGGACAATACTCTGAGTGGAGAAAGGTAAGGAAGAGTTTAGCAGCTCGAAGGTAAACGTAGAGGGAGTTTTGGCGACTGTCGGGTCTGTCTCCAAAAACCTTTTTGGCCCTAAAATCGTCTGGTATTAAATGAGAAAGTTGACCCGAAGACCGAGAATACTAAAACTTACAACTAGGGATTATCTCGATAAAATGTGTCAAGTGCGAGTAAATACAAAATTTTGAGATAGAACTTAGGATTAGTGTAATAAAATAATTTGAGAGAGTCGTTCCTTCTCGAAATGAGGATTAGGTTCATAAAACTATTCAAATTTCACTACTAATGGATTTTGAAGAATATTCAGAGACTAATTTAAAGATTATGACGTTGTAAAAGATGCGACTGTAAATTCTTGATATTTACTCAGGGGAGAAGACTGGTTTGAATAGATTAGATTTTTACTAAATGTCTCAGACAATATTGAAAGGAATAAAAAATGGTAATTTCGCGTATTTTGATACACAACACCTTCTTACCTGAAGTTAATGTCCCTCCCGACAATGCACGAGAAGTCTTCACTCCACGCGGACTCCTAGCTTCACGATTCCTAACACCCAGGTCAAAGGCCTACTAACCAATCCCAACACTTTCAGTGCATTGTCACTCACCAATTCATTCAATAAATATTCCCTAGTTTTTCATGTGAAATAATAATTTATAATTATGTTGTTCATAAAAAGAAATAAGCAAATAAGTATTTATAATCAAGTTGTGAACTATTTGAGTGATTTTAATTATTACCTCGGAAGTGTTGGCTAGTGAATTAATCCAAACACCGATCACAATCGCATCCTTGTTCTATCATCTAACGATTGTTTCTTCTTTCAGTAATAAGGCGGTTTCTAACGAAGCACAAAGACTATCGCCTTCATTTTTGGGAGATCGAGGATGGTGGAATTGAAGGCTCCATGAAATTGATATGGTTCACATTGAGGAAACAGTTACAAAGCTAATGAGTTGATTTTCAGAATTTATTAGAAAAAAACTATTATCATTATATCTACAATTGCATAATCTTTTTATGTGATAGAGTATTTTTTGGGGTATATAATATATAATATAAAGTCCTTTTCAATGTCTTAAATTCGAGTGAAATGAAAGTTGAATTGCCCTGGCGCAACCGTCGATTGAAGAATCGAGTTCCGCAGTTTGTCGATTAGCATTCGAGTGGATTTTGATTGTAATTTCAGTCAATTGAATCGGAAATTAATCGACCACATACGGATTCGATTACAAGAGATTTTCAAATGGGACAAACAACCGAGAGGGTACTCGATTCTGGAAGAACCCTTGCAATCAGTGGAGAATCAATTACAGCATTACTCGATTCTTTTAATTACAAAGGGAAAACTTTTTAGAATATTAAATCGAGTGGTTGATTGAGGTTCGATTGACTTGAAGAACAATCGAAACACGATCGACTGAAGGGTCAGTCGATTCTCTTAATCAGAATGGAGGAAACTACTTTGAAACGACCGGATTACTGATTGGGGGTCGATTGACTTGATGAAAGAAAATAATCGAAACAATTGATTCAAGGGTTAGTCGATTTTCTTATTAAAAAAGGGAAAACTATTCTAAACCGATAAATTAATTATTCCATTAAACGTCGATTGGCTTGACGAAAGCGGACAATCGAAACTAAATCGGCTGGAGGGTCAGTCGATTCGCTTACTAAAAATGGAAAAACAATTCTAAAACGATACATAAATTGATGGCAAGAGGTCTTCCGTAATCGAAATTCGAATGGAGGTCGATTTATCTCCGATTCCATCGACTGAAATTGAAATCGAAATCCACTTGGATATTAATCCATAAACTGAGCAAGTCGATTCTTCAATCGACAGTCGATCGAATCCCAAATCGGCCGATCCGCCAGGGTGGAGGCTTATGTAGTAGCAGAAATTAACCTGTTACAGTAATTTTCTTTGTAAATACATTTTCATTTCGTTTTTACTGATACTTTCAATAATAAATCTTACAACTCTTAACAAAATAATTTTTTAAAATGTTTTCCATTCTATTTTTAGTGTAACAAGTTATTCTTGATTTCATTCAGCAACATTGAGCCTATGACCATTTTTTCGCAATTAACACATACCTCCAACTCCTGTGAATCTAGAAATGTTATCGTTATCAAGGTGATAGATTTTGATGTTACTGTGTGGCCAGCGAATCTGCAACAAAATATATGCACTGGTTATCTTTCGTAATATTAAATCTATAAGATTTACTTCCAACATGAAGAAATTGATTAAAGTTATTTGAGGCCCGGGTGTACTACCAAACGTTATCTAGCTTGTTTTTCGTTTTTAATTTTCTAAGAAAATTAAGTTTTTAAAGAAATTTTGATCTTTCAATTCCTTTCGTTCACATTCCATGCAAACTCGACATACAGTTATCCGTCATCCGAATGATTTTGATCGCGATCGATAGGCACTGACTTTCTCTAGATCCCATTAGTACAGGAGTAAATGCCCCCCAACTCTCTTCGGGTTTTTGTTACAAGAATTGAAAAGATTGAAAAGTGACATTATTCAATATATAACGTCTGAAGAAGAATGTCAAAATTCTACATTAATATTTCTGCCTATCGGGAAGTAGTTTCCGAGGCTCGTCAAGGACTGAATAAAAGAAAAAAATCGCGTTACGAAGCATTACGAATCGTGTTAAAAAATGGTCGGCAAGTTACTAGTACGACCCGTCATGGGTCAGACCAACTCCAACACAGCGGAACAACAATGGGAACGAACGTAACGAGCGACAACAGCCCAGACCAATTATTTTATTATTGTTATCCATTTTGTCAGTAAACATTTCTTGCATAATTTATATTGATAATAACACTAGATTCCATCCTACTCATTCCAAATCTTATCCAATGGTTTCCTGTGACGTCACAAGAATGTGAAATGCTATATAACTTCCTTTCTTTCGTTTGTGAATGATATCTTACAAAATGTACTGATAGAGTGTTTGACAAATTACCTCATTATATCATTTTTATCTGAAACTAGGGCGATATTGGCAGTCTGATAAATATTCTGCATTACATCTTTCCTCGTTCCGGCAAATTTAACACTCGAACTATGTTCATTCATTCCCTTCAATTTTTCCTTCTCCGAGATAAACATATTCTCCGGCATTCTGACAGCTCTAATAATCTCCCCAATGGGTGCCTTGAGGCTAACAGGAATTGAATGCACCTCATCATCTATGGTAAATTCAATATTGAAATTAGCAGGTTGCGTAGAATCATTGAAATTAACTCCCAGTACAGAAGAAAAATTCATATTTGGCTGAAGTGTCGGGATTGTCGAGAAATCGTATATGGACATTCCCGAGGACAAATTTTTACTCCCAATGCGGATGTCATTGATGGTATGATTAGCGAAATTCGTAAAAATCAACTCGACACTAATGAAAATCGAGCTGACCAGATGCTGAGATCTAGTGAATCGCGACTCAACTTTCAAACCCTTTCCAGTGATTTTATTAAAAATTTCTGTTCTCTCAACTGGTACAAAAGTGGCTGAAACCTCTTTGATTCCATTAACATTGCCCATAGGACAATTCATCGGCGTTAGGAAGCCTCCAAAGCTCGGGGTCATCACCGGAGTCATTGGAATAAGGTCATCGAGCTCTAGAAGGAGATCCAAATTATTTTTCGTATTTTCCTTACTAGTTTCAGTTTCAACATTAGCACTGGGCCTTCCACGTTTCACTGGATTCTTAAATTCAATCTCACTTTCAGAAGATCCACTCTCATCAGAATTAGACTCTTCGCTCTCGGATTCATTCTCTGACGTATCACATCTTGCATTGCCTTTACGTTTAGACTTGTCCTTTGATTTCTCATCATTTGAGCTATATTCTGATGAATCCGAGTCTGAATCCTCTGACGAGTCACTTGATGATGTCTCACTGGATTCTTCAGACTCTTCTGATTCCGCCAGTGAACTCTCTTCGTCGCTGTAAAAAGTTTTTTCCTTTATCTTCTCCTTTTTATCTTTTCGCCCGTGACGCTTCTCTTTGGGCTCCTGCGGTGGTATTGGCTCAACTACGTCGCGAACTGATGGATCTGGGGGGATTTCCGGATAGTCTGGCAGTGGTTTGTAGCCTGTACATGACATATCCAAGTAATGGGAGAGGGTTCCCAGCTGATACTGAGAGCCTTTGACTCGCGATGTTAGCATTGGGGCTGGCTTAGGGGCGAAGAAAATCTTCTTCGCATACTCTGGGAGCATTTTGTCAGCATTATTATCCTCCTCGAATATAAACGAGCGTAAAAATCTGGCTCTATCTCTTATATCGTAGTTTTGGTCGTACTTCGCCAGTTGAAATACATATTGACAAAATAATTTTGTTTGCTCCGCATTATTGAGGCACAGTTTCACAGCGAGATTCAATGTTTGAAGTTTTACAATGTCTTTTTCATTTATAAAACTCTTTGCCATTTTTCGGAGAACATCGGGGGCTATTTTTGGGACTCGGTCTGAGTATTCGCCCAGGAGCCAGAGAATCGAGGCTCGTGCCTGAGGAACTGTTATGAAGTCCATTAATTTTGCCATGTGAACTATTATTTCTTTGTGCTCGTTGGGCTGAGTCTGGAGAAGTTTCTTTATCACAACAACACTCTCGGCCACCACCACTTCTATGGAATTGAAAAAGAGGGGAAATTAATATTGGGTTGTCTGAAAGTTTAATGAGGAAATGCCCTCTCATATGTTACTGTTATAATATTTATACAGAAACAGACCGAAGACTGAATAAATAATGTTGTGTAACAAGTAAAAATATCCATGATCAATATATTATGTTTGAAGTCCAAGATAAATGCTTGGATTTTGTTGATTCGTAAATGGAAGAACACGCAGAGAAAAATTCCAAAAAATTTAATGGAATTTCATCGAAAAATTAGCTACCTCGCTAGGAAAACTCGACGAGTAAAGTAATTAGCAAAATGCTAAACTTGAATTATTCAGGGGGGTCAGTCACAAACTGGTAGGTGGCGGTCTATCAACTAGTCGCCTTAGAATTTCAAGAATTAGGGTGCCAAGCGGACAAGAAGTTAATGGAAGTCTCTTTCATTTTTGCGGGAAAATCCGTGAGTTTTGCAGAAAAAATCTCTCAATTTGTTAGGAAAATTTTCTCAATTTTTCAGCGGAATTTTCTATATTTTTTTGGAAAAATCTATGGATTGAACTGCTCGTTTTGGGACATAAACTGGGAATCTGAAATTAATTGTTGATTTATTGAATTAATATTATGCTGTGACTTGAAAAACGGGATGATGAATAATTATCAATGAAAAATGCAGGAATTTCCGCCAAAAGTTAGGTTGATGACATATGAAAGAGTAGGGCGTATACACTATCAACATTTCAACAGTTCCTACGGATTGAATTTTTAAATTACATATGTCATCGCTTAGTGCAGTAGAGATCATGAGAATAGAGTGAGTGCTACCCCAAAATGTAGCGAGAAAATGTCGATTTTTTTGCTTTTCGAAAGACAAAAAATCATTTTCTCATCCGATTTTCTCATGAGCGAAAAAAACGTCGGATGCTGTACACTCAAAATTCATGCAATCATCCTAAATTGTGAGACTTTAGTTTCTAGAATAAAGCCGCGACTTTTTTGCCCCCAAGCGACCTGACTCATGCGTTAGTGAGAAGTTCCCCTACTTTTTCATAGATTTCGCGCTCCGTGTACATTTATATTCGAATGAATAAACCGTATTTTCATCACACTGTGTCGGAAAAGTAACTTTTCAGTCAGTCTTCGCTTCGCGTCGAGTGACTGAAAAGTTACTTTTCCGACACAGCGTGATGAAATAGTATATTTCGTAACTCGTGAAAAGAGTGGTTTTTGACTCGTGGGATTTTTTTTCACTTGTTACAAAATATACTATTTTATTTCTGCTGTTACGTTCAGCCCGTGTCGAAAAGTGCTTTTTCATTGCATGTGCGTGTAATCACAGCGTTAGCGCTCTACAGACTGAAGTGTAATCGCAGCAATTCCTTGCGGCGCTGCGCGCCGCATGTAATCCCTCCGATTACACTTCACCCGGTGGAGCACTAACGCTGGATTACACACACTCACAAGGAAAAAGGCTTCGTCTCGGCTTCGCCTCGAGCCGCCAACTTCACACTCGTTACCACCCCGTCGCACTTGTATCGAAATATACTATTTTGTGATGATTTTCACGACCAATCGCATCAATGTCGCGGTCGTTTACGGCCGCTGCGGCGCTGGTATATATGAAAAAGCATCCTATAATCGAGTTGACTTGACCCGTTTTACTGCTTCACTACTGACTTGACAAACTATGATAAGCCTATTTCCACGAGGAAATCACCTCGACCTTCGCCCGGCATAATTATAATAATACTTGATTTCGGTTTTATGACGAAAATAGCTATTTCAATGGCAGAGTCTGGTATACCACAGAAAATGAAAATTGAAAAAGAAAAGAAAAAGACTCAAATACATTCTTCGGTTTCCTCATAAACTCACCATCACGATTGCTCAACAAAGAGACTAATCCACTGAGACAGGTGTCCGTAACTTCCTTAATATTACTGGCACATCGGCCAATGGCCTGAATACTAGCGCCCACAAATTCCTTATCACTGCTGGAGATGTACGTCTGAAACTCCCTCAAGATCACTCCAATGCTTGCCTCGGTGGCTAAATTCGTCAAAATATCCAGCTTGAGAAGTTTAATATGAGTAGGATCGGAGGTCCTAACAAAAAACGACTTGAGAAAGGGCTCAAACATTCCCTTCCTCGATATTGATATGCTAGCAATGCAGTGGAGGACAATACTCTGGACTTCTCGGTGGTTTCTCAGGAGTCTTATCAAGGCTTTTGCGGCAATCATAACTTCAGTTCTGGGTGCAACATGATGATACAGCTGAGCAACACTCATAACAACTGATGCATTGCGACTTTGCAGCAGGGGTTTAGTATTTCTCAATAACAATCGATGATCAGTGTCAAGTGAAAACTTAGTTTTCTTATTATCGGCATTAGATGATTCCTCAGAGTCAGACTCATAGAATGGTTTATTATCATCATCCTCAATGTCATCAACGTTAGGATTGACAAATTGTGTTCTTGCATATCTTGTTAGCATATTTACAATGACAACTTGACCCCATTCATCAACGTCCACCAACAAATTACACAATTTACGATAATTCTTGTGAATCAAATCAATTCTACCTGGACATACTTCTTCAAATGCCATCACAGCTGAACCCACAACCAGTGTTGTTTTGTCAGACAGTAGTTTTTCTATCACACTAATTAACTCGTCTTTCTGTTCTGGATCGAGTGAGTAAAGTTTGGGAATTGCATGTGCCGCTGTTTTTCTCACGTATGGAGACATGTCACTTGCCGAATCCTTTATTGCCAGCATTACAATGGGAACTATCATGGGGACTCGTATGCTGGATAGTACTCTTAATGCACTGGCTCTTATCAATTGATTTGGATCTTTGAGGGCTCTTTGAAATGTTGAAATTGAGAGAAGGGCCAAATCCTGTTGATCCTCGGCGTATCGTACTAAGTATACATAGACGAGTTTTTTGACTTCTATATTTTTTGATACTACATTTTTCACCACCGCTGGAAAGAGGTCCGAAGCGTCCCTGCCCTTTGCGACCATCTGCAATCATTCGAGCATTTTATTTCCGCAGTCCATTCACTGAAAGTGATCATTTGACGCTTATGGAAAAATTACAAAAAATGGTAACAATTACTTGAAACGTAGTTAACTTTAGAAACAAATGGAATGCGACAAATTATGATTAATTTTTTCTGCAAATCTACTTTACCTCTTCGTTAACTCTATTAAAAACATTAAAACATTTGATAATAAAAACATGCCCAAAACAAAGGAAAAAGAGAGAAAAAATAAAGTAAGTGAAAGATATTACAATGAAAAAACACAACAATAAAAAAAAAGAAATTTTGAAAAAAAAAATAGTTCCCCAAGTTGACTCTAACACAGAATCCGAATCTGGCCGAAAATAAAATGTTAAATTCTAATTTACTATAGAAAAATTTAATCTTTTGTATTTGTCTCTAAAATAAATTCTAATATTTTGTACTTATCTATAAAAAAAAGATGAAATATAAAAGAAAGAAATAAATCTGAATGAACACCTGAGAACTGTGCATAAGTGCGAGGAGTGCGTGTCCAATTCTAGTACACAATAAAAAACCTGCTAAAAACCTGTTGAGTTAATTTAAAATAACTGTTTAAGGCCCGGCATACCAATTTTTTGCTCTACTCTTTACTCACTTATTTTTCTATAATTCTTAAAATTCTTATTCAAAATGTTCCTAATTCTTACTGGTTTTGTTCAAATATATATTTATAATCCTTGGGGTTCTATTTTATTATAAAAATGGGTTTTCAATTAGACGCCTTTTGTAACTAAAAAATCAAAACAAAATAATCTCGATACCGTTCGGTTGGAGGTATACTGAAGTCAGCATAAATTTTAACATGAAATGCTATCCCCACCACCTCCATTTTCCGTATGAAAGCGTTACCCCTACTCCTTCGTTTGATGTTAAAAGTTATGTTGGCTGAACCATACACTAGGGCTTTAACCAAAGAATCTAAAAACTATAGAACGAATTTTGTATCCAGAGAAAAGTCTCAAATTCAACAATAATTATGAAAAATTATAATTGAAACTTTCGATTTTTCAGTCAATCTGAGTATGTATTCTTACCCCAATAATTCGCTTCATTGCTTCTAATTTTAATCCATCCTTGTTGCTATCTAGCATTTGCTTCAAATCGTCATGTCTGAAAGTTAATTAAAAAATTTGGTAAGTCTACATTTTAAACATAACTACAATAAATTTTAAAAAAGGTCCTCAATAGACAACATGTTCTGGTTATGGCTATCAATTCCGGTAAATTTTTCCCATTCGGACATGATCGAACAGTTTTATCAGGAAGATCCATAATCTAAGCCCTAGAATCTACCAGTCCCCCGAATAAAAAATAAAAAAAATGTAATGGGGGGAATTTTCGTTTTCAGCGAAACCTATTTAATGGAAATGAATTCTGACTCTTACTTTTTATAGTCGGAGTGAAAAAATCCTCCAGAAGCCGGATCTGTGCCGAGTTCTGGCTCCGATGGCCTATCATTGCTGTAAGACACACTAGTATTGTTGGACAATGTACTTGCTGCTGCAGTTAACATTTTTATAAACAATAATTGACGGTCTCTGAGAGATCCGCAGGGGAAAACGAAAATGATAGGAAAAAGCCTCAACGATATCGAATTGGGATGAATTTTTGACAGCCAAGTGCCTTTCTAGCGGGCGACCATATTGTCTCATGTGAGAGATATGAGGGGCTGTCCAGAGATAATAGATTAAAGTAGAGGCTCAGCTCAGCTGGGTAAGGCGACCCCAGAAAAACTTAGTCACTACCCCAACGGCAACGCTATATACTTGGCGCATTAGTTATTAGAAATGGGTAATTAACCGACGGTAAATTTAGGGAACGATTTAGGGAAATTAAAGGAATAGGTTTTAGAATTTAGGGAGACCTCATTCACTTATTATTAATTTTTTAAAATTAAGGCGTATAGTTAGCAAAAAATTATTTTCTTCTATTTTTTTTTGCATGGGAATTATGCGTAATGATTTGGGTAATCGATCTCTATAGTTTTTACAATTTAGGGAATTGCCAAAAGATTGTTAATCAATAAATTGGCTGGGGTACAGTCAGCTCTAAAACTTATTGGACTCGCTATCATCCGATGGCGGCGCGATGGTCGCTAGGGAAATTGGGGAAAATGGACGATGACTGACTTACATCCGTTCAAACCTGTCCAAAGAGCACTCCACTGCAATTTGGATTAGGAGGTATTTATTTTCATTGTTTTCAACGCTAGACGTTAAGTACGATGTTAACGTTGAGTCTAGGAGATATTTTTGCGTTCGTAAAAAGTACCCCAACCTCTAGGAATATTAAAAAAAAAAGGTGAAAAACTCCCTCTGCGAGAAGTCAAGTCGACATGGCTTTGATCTTGGTCATCCTGTGTACTAGAACCTGGTAGAAACTGACTGGGAATAGCGTTATTTTTTCAATC
>JAPYZN010002335.1:0-12297 GCA_030522865.1 Psyttalia lounsburyi
CTTTACCCTAGACAGATGGCGCTGACGAGGCAATTTCAATGAGTTTTAGGTGCACACACATGCTAAGGATGAATAAGGTAATCTCCGAAGGGTCAAGCCGAAGGCACAGACATAAAATGTATTAAACAACTCCCCCCTTCCTTCCCCCATTCGTTTATTTCGCTTTCAGAAAGTGTCAAATTATGCATTGAATAATGTCCACTCATGTTAATTGTCCTATTTATCTTGGAGGCAGTTGAAGCTAAAAACAATTAGTAAAACGCTGTATCCCTGATGAATTTCCCAAAAATCTTGCACATCTTGTAGGTTATTAATTTTTCTCATGGGTTTTCAGATACGCGTGACTTAAAGATGTCATGTGAATTAGTGATTAGTGATAATTTTAGAATTTCGGAACAGATAGACATCGAGGAATTGAGCGAGCAAAATGTGTATAATGAAGAGATTTTTAGGCGCTTATAAAAATCTTTTTCATTTCACCCACTGAGACCATCCATTTTTGTTTAATTTGTCTAATTTGGAAAAAAATGGTTTTTTAAACATATTTTTAGGCATTATGAACATTATTAATAAAGAATCCTCAGGTACAATCGTAGGAATATAAGAACCCCGGGTTAATTGAAGGGCAGAATCTTTCATGCTGAGAAAATGTTATGGTCCGCAGTTAAATAATTTATAGAGCAAAAAAAAATAACAGAAAATTTTAAGGCTAAAATCGTGTAACAAACGTTCTAATAAAAATATACCTATTTCATTCAGTTTCTTAGACGAATTACTTCGTCAGTCCTGATTTTCCGAACCAACTTTAGAATTGACAAAATTCCATAATGATTACATAATGAACGTGGTTTAAGTTTTCCATACTTCCATAAATTCCAAAAAACGGTCAACTTGTTATTCTAAGAGTGGAATTGTACAGTAAGCTCAATTTAGAAACAACGTTCCCACCATTTTACATGAGTTTATACTGTTTTGGTACTTCCATATCTGAGTAAACCTGTAGGTTTGTATGCTTTAACAAAACAAAATCTTGGATCTTCTTATTAAACCGAAAGGTTTATAAATGATTGGATCAGTTGATAAGTAGCAAATTTCAAAATATAAAATCATCCAAACCATGCATGCAGTACTTCTTATCTGCGAGGAGCACAGAGAGACCCCAAAAAGCATCCTCCTCATCCATGTAGAGTAAGAGCAGGCCTGCTAATACTGACATTCCTTGACAATAACCTACTTCCATATTGTACATGCTGTAGGCTGCCAATACGTAGAACATTGACTTCTGCTTAATGCTATATCTTTCTCTGATGAAAAGAAAAAAAATTGCTTATTAAAACGAAGGATCGACAGTAATCGTTACTTTTTATATTACTATATAGCACCTATGGTTACTGATTAATAAATTATTCAGAATTAATTATTATTTATTATTGTTAACGTATTTCATCGCACGAAACTTGTGACTGGCCGTCGGGCGAAGGGCTTTGACCTGTCCAAAATTAATTTTAGTTATATACATTAAGTAATTTGCATTTTCGAGCTGAAAACTGAGTAGGTATTGCACAATTCGGATTCTTGAAATGGACACTGCATGAGTAATAAAAATAGAATGTGAAGTGATTATTAGAAACATAATTGAACACTCATTTGAATATAATTATTGGGTGTTAAAGTAGTTTTGAAGTCCTTTTAATTGATTAATAATCACTAAAATAATTATTACTCTCTCTACATTATGTTCTTTACCAGATACATTGCGATCCTGAAAGCACAGGAATTATTCATGACTGGGACTTGAAAAATCGAACCAAACAATTACGTTTCTGATAATTCTCAAATAATGATTTTGTTGGCCCTAATACGACCTCTTTTTGAACTTGCTCGTTTTTCATTTAGTACATTACAAATTTTAAATCAAGAATTTTTACTTTCACTTCATTGAGAAATATTCAATAAAAATTACGATAAAATTGACGTAATTTGAGAATGGACAATGTTACCGGAGGGGCGCCTGATTTTTCTGCCACATCACTCAAAATTCGAGGTCTGTCTCGTGAAAAATTACGTGAGTTTCGTATAATTTTTCTCTAACGTCAGATAAAAAACTCAGGTTCGTTATGTAATTCTTAAGTGAATGATACTTCATTCTCGAATTACATTACTTTTAATATAAATTCTGCCGACTATTTTTGTCCAGACTAGGAACTCTTCAAACTTCTGTTTTATATAATCTGGTGCGTGAAACTACGTATTCATTTGAGGTTTGTTTTGGTAAATCTCTAAGAAATATGTTTTTTCAAGGTAATTCACAGTCAAGTTCATGATTGAAACGCGCGATATGATTAATTGCTTCGAAACTTAATTCTTGACCATATCTCTAATTCATCACAAATCCTCATATATGGAATATTGTTCTACTTAAGCCGACGCGCAGAGGAATTGGAAGAGAAAAATCAATAACACCTATACCTATAATCAATGTGATCTCTGTATTGTCTAGCAACGTCAGCATCGATCTGCCGTATCTCAGTCGACCACTGTCTGGCAAGACTGAGCATCTCCTCATACTTTCCAGGGTGGTCTTGTTTCAACGTTTGTATACCAAGCAATAGAGCCCACACTTGACCCCTGAATCTGTCAGGTATGCCTTTATAAATTCTCCTCCTCAATTTCTCTTTAGTCGCTGGACTGTCCCAGTGTTTCGTCATTTTCTCCCACTTCTTGACTCTCTCCATCTCAATATGGTGCATTTTAATTTCATTAGATTCATGTTTACGTGGTAATCGTTTATCGCTAGAATAAAAAGGAAAAAAAAAGATTTTAGGAAAATGGTATACAATAATTCTTCACGAATTCGTTTGTAATTCTATTTTCATGATTATCAATGATCACATGCACCAAAAAATTCAATAGTAAACGTTAAAAAATCCACTGGAATTCTATAGGAATTTTATCGAAAATTTTTACTGTTTTTCCCTAGATTTTTATCGGAGATAGATTTCCTCAGCTTTTTCCCCTCGAAAAAAATGCTAGAATCACCTATCAATAACTTTATAATAATCTGAATTCCATTGCGAACCCATTTTTTAAATAAAAGCACATTCCAATAATCCCATCAAACCCTAATCTTACCCACTCTCTCCACTGACCTGCTCAACTCAGAAAAAATGTTTCTTCACCCCTGATGAACTAGATCCAATTTCAATCAGTTTTTATCAAAAAATCAAATCTCCAGGTATCGCCAATGAGTAAAATTAGGAATAAATAAATGAAGTACTCACTGAATAAATCCATATCTGTCAGTTGTGTGATAAACCTCATATCCAGGATCCTCCCATGAATCAATCTGTGCACCAGGCTCTCTCCCACGATCGTAATTGCTGAAAATCCTGTCCCGCTCGGCAGCGGATCGTTTCAACAACTCTTCTTCATTCATTCCACGACACGGTATGTTCTCAAGCATACCGCCTCTTTTATCACACCAATTGCACCACCTTCACTTGTATCGGAGCTCCAAAATATTCAATTATCCATTTTTCTCAGGCTCGGCTCATTATCGTAAAATATTTAACATTCTTTTCATCTCATTTGCATTGACATTCTAATACAGTATCTGACACACTGAAAAATCCGAAACAACTGATGTCAGTTGTGATTCGATAGAAAGCAAATGTAACTTACCACTGTAACTAGCATCCTTGTGTGTACAACGGATGATTTTTCATTGTTTTCCTTCT
The DNA here is from genome assembly GCA_030522865.1 of Psyttalia lounsburyi. NCBI lineage: Eukaryota > Metazoa > Arthropoda > Insecta > Hymenoptera > Braconidae > Psyttalia > Psyttalia lounsburyi. Next base: position 3,738 of record JAPYZN010002335.1, read on the forward strand.
ATGTTTCACTGGTTTCTGGAGTATTATTCATGTTGGGAGTTTTTTTTAGGAGAATACCACCAAACACCCTCCACCGTTTACTGATGTAACGTAGAATTGGATATCTAGGTAACTTCTATGTCGACTGAAATAGAGCGGTAATTTCAAAATCTCCGTTGAGCAAGGTTGTAACTGAAATACATAATGATTATAATAATCGCACGATATCTTGAATGGATATGTATGAATTTTTAAGAATCGATTTTCTAAAATTCTAACGTAAATTAGAACACGTGAAAATAAAATCCAATCCTCGTTTCTTTTTTATATATTTTTCAAGTACAATTGAAACTCAACATCAAACCAGCACTTGTTCTTGAAAATATTCTATTTTTTTCATAAAAAGCCTAATCATTTCCCTTTTTTTTATAGTAAGAACAAAACGATTCATCAAGATTCCTTGATCCCATTGACCAGATTTATGAAAAACGACGAAGCGAGAGAAAATTCTACAGAAAGCTCTTCACTGAGAAAATTCCTTTTGACGAAAAAAAAATTATTTAATTTATATGAGAAGATACTTTTTTGACAACTAAAAAAAGATGAAACTTCCGCAGAAATTGTCTCAAGAGCATTTTTAAGTATTAACATGTCTTCTCATAAATTCATCTACTGCACTAGATCTAGAATTTCCTGAATTATGAATCCATAAATTCCTGATTTTGCGAGTCATCATCTCCAACTGAGGAATTCCTGTTCAATTGCTCAAAATTTTCATCGAGCATTTTTAATTGTATAAGTGTATATACCGCCTACTGGATTTCTATTTAAAAATTTAATTCGGTTTTTGTGCTAATTCTATTGGAGACCTCATAGCAAAAATTCAATCGATTTGCCATTTGTGTTGGAATTTTTTTCTATTTACAGTATTTGGTTTTGATGTGCGTTACAGAATCAGAGTGGAACGCAATTTACAAAATTTCAGGAGCAAAATTCAAATAGAAATTCAAAATATATCGAATTTTTTTAATTAAATATGCAATCAAATTAGCGTAGAAAGCACTACAATTTTCTTGCGAATTCGATAGAGTGTCTATAGAATTTTTTAACATATAAACCAAGATCTCAGATTTTTGTCATTGGTGAATGTCTTGTCACGTGCTTAACGATTATTCGTCGATATCCTCATCATTGATTAAAAATTCTAATATTCCCTGCATTTTCTTTTTTCTTCTTGTAGTTACATAATTTATGCATTTATGTCAGTGCATTTATCGATTTGATTCCCCATTTATACATTCAACGTGATTAACTAATGTCCGTGACTTTAAGGTTAATTATTCTCCGTATACCTGTAACAGCAGCTTTCTGGCTTGTTGGTGTGTAATTTTCAGGGGAATACACCCCGAGTGAGTCTCTCTGAGTTGAAAAAAAATGTCAAACCTCAAAGGACTGGATTTACTGAAAGTTATTATTGAAAGATCACTGAAAGCTAAATCGTTTGATGCAGTGTGTGTCAAAGGGGTAACGTTTGAAAATTTTTCATTAAAAAATTGGCAATGATCGACCGATGATTTCGTTAAACTTCTTCGATTATCCTAAATTGTTATGATATTCTCAACGATTTTCCTTTAAAAATACTCAAATAAACTACAATTTTGCCAATTTTGACAACATGTCCAGTAGTAGATTCATTCTTCATAAGGAAGATTTTTTGTAATTGGCATCTGCTGTTTTTAAAATTAGAATCTTGATAATCAGAATGATTCAAACGGGCACATTTCAAAACCGCATCAAAATTTGTATGAACATTCGCGTTAAAAGCAGGAATTCAAAATTAAATATTTATTTTTTTAATTATGTCAATCTACTATAATTGGAAAATATTATATTTCATATGACATGGCAATGATAAAAAATATTAATATTAATTGCGATTAACCATTGATTTTTATTGACAAATAGATGAAACTTTTGTCCGCTGGGGATGGCCACTGCAAAGCAGAGTTCACAGTCGGTGATGAGCATCTAAATTCGGCTGGAACGTTACATGGAGGATGTTCAGCTACAATAATTGACTGCATATCTACTTATGCTCTAATGACGAAGGCAGGGTCACCTGGAGTCTCAGTTGACCTAAATGTCTCGTAAGTATCTTGTTCAAAGTCATCTTCCCTCAGTCATGGGGAGAAGAAAAACGAATAAGTTCTCAAACAAATTTTGTTTGTGTGAAATTAAATGATCAAAAACATATTTTTTTGACGATAAAAAAAAGGATTCTCTGAAGTGAAACTTGTTTAAGAGCTCTCTTGTTTTTCACTTGGTGTATCTGAGTGTATTCAATTCTGCTCTTCAATTCCATATTACAGATTCCTGAAAGCTGCAACTCCAGGAGATGTTATCACAGTAGATGCTAAAACAATTAAATCTGGAAGAACTCTGGCCTTCCTGGAAGTCGAAATGCTGAAAAAGGATACTGGGGCAATAGTAGCTCGTGGACAGCACACCAAATTCATAGGCTCCTAGTCATTTTTCAGATAATATCTGCATGAAAGATGTACAGAATTATGTATAAAATATAGGGTATTAATATAGGAGTTTGTCTTAATAAGTCGACTATTAATTACATCTGAGTTTAATCTGATTTCCTCCAGATATTAGGAAGTTGGAAGTCTATTTCTAGGGGAAACTTCGCCAGGGGAGATTTCACTACTTTTTTCAAGTACTAAAAATACTTTTATCAAAATTGTACAAGTTTATCGTTCCATTGTTAACAGATATTTCATAGAAAAAAATGAGAATGAAAAATCTGTAAATTTTTATTATTTTACAGAATTTAATGTCTCTAAATTTTCACCATTAATACATTTTTTTTTCTGTACAAATATTGTTATAAAAAACGTGTGGCAGATTAGCATAATTTGTATTACCATTGCAGGAAAGAATGAATGTCGTTGTTCAATATAATTTCAATGGACATTCAATAGGATTTTTTTTGAAGAAATCCTAGATTTTCCTTGTCCATTTTTTTAATGACTGATATTTCTGAAATAAAAATCCCCTAGAAGATTTGGTCCAACTCAATACAGATTTTGCAGATGATTACTCGATCAATTCCCGGTATCCCAAAATTTCCCAGAAATAGGGAATTTTAATGTCGCTCCGCTGTACATCGTTTTCCCCAAGTGAACTCGAAAGAGTATAGTTCTATGCTCGGGTGGAAAGAGGAAAGAGGAAAAGTTTCAGTCTCATGTATATAGAGTACAGTGGCACTGAGGAGAGCGTACTTCTCCTATTTATCCCCGCTTTTTCCAATCCCCACTACATTCCGTGTCCCCACCTCTGACAACCAGGACTAGAATGTAGAATCTCCTCAGTCTGACTTTAGGCGACGTTTATGTACGCTTGGAGGCCGTGCCACAGTGTTAGTTCATGGAGTTCGAACGACCCCAACAAAGACTCGATCTATCATTCTGCATTGAAACTCTCCAAACAAGTGCTAAAAAATCGTTCAATGCTCCAAATACTTTTCACACACTCTCGAGCACTTGCGAAGCAACTGAAAATGACGGGTTTCCGGAAACCATCTGTTGCGCCGTTACAAACATTAAAAAAATAAAGTGTTATGAGTGCGCCCTGAGTGACACATTCTGCTCGTGACCACGATGAAGGAAAAATCGACTGCTCCACTGAGATTATTTACAAATCGGTAAAACTCTCAAATTCAATATAATCTAGGAGTGTCATCTTAATCATATGATCACTGAAAATGATTGATTCCTTTAAAATCGCGAATACTGCCTATTTTGTTTCCGAGACTCGTCAAGAAGTTCACATCATAAATGAGACAAAAGATGAGTTGTAGGAACGATGAAATTAACTCCACAGCGAAAACAGTTCTTCTTTATTGATCGGCAGATGAGTAATTGGAGAGTTATAACTCGTATGTAAATGAAGACGAGCCATGAATGTATTCATTATTTATCTCAAGTCATAACTAAATTACATTATTTCCCGTTATTTTTTTTTCATAAAAAAACTTCAACTCTCTAGGCCGCGGAGAATTTTTCATTCTCTTGAACGGGCCATTATCTTCTACTAAATTCACTGAACCGATCAAAATTTAATATAAAAAAAAAACAATGGACGTGAAACCGATTCCAAAGCCTCGATCAACATTCAGCTGCCAGCCAGTGCCAGCCCCGCGAACTCACCTTCCCCCACCACCACCTCCACGCTCCATAAGTCCCTCATTATCCACAACATCAGAAAAAAGCTATGAAAAATCCTCCTCAGAGTCTCGCAGCACCAGCTCCGAGAAATCCATGTTCAAGAACTTCGGTACCTCATCAAGACAATTGAAAGAAGAAATATCAGAGAAGATGACAGTGAAGGGTCGAGCAGTGATTTCGAGCACTCGAAATGCGAGCATTCGTCTGGAGAAATCCGTGAAGAACCTCTTAACACGCAGACTGACAGCAAATCACGATCAGGATTCCGTTGACAGTAGCAATAAGAACAAAAACGAAGACCGATGCGTCTCCCTGCCAGCTTGTGACGATATTTTCAGTTCAATATCCTTTTACAGCCCCATGCACACAAATTTAAAATCCATCAGAAATGAAGAAGACCTCACTGAAGCCCGATACAGTCCACCCCCTCCACTGTATCCACCTCCTCCGCTTCCGGATGAATCCATATATGACGAACTCCAGTCAGTGACTTCCGGTGGAAGCTACGAAAGATACGACACACTCAGTTCCACAGTCTCTGATCGTCTGCGCGAGGAGTCCGACAGTTTTGGATTAAAAAATATTTCGGCGAACTGTAAAAGTGATTCCGATCAGAGTGTGAATCTGTCTGAAGCAGCTGCGGATGTTAAGCGACTCTCGAGATCGGACTCTTGGACTTTTTATCAATCCACACCTGAGAAGAGTTCGGCCGATACAACTGCAGAGGAAAAAGTGAAGGAGCTCAGCGTGGAGTCGCAGGAACTGAAACAGGAAGAATCGAGGGAATCCGATGAATTAAAAGAACCGGATGTGTTGATACCTCCCGCCCGAGCAACGAGTGCCCTCTCCATCAGGAACTCCTTGTACGAGAACTGGACCCCAAGGGATGTTCGAGAAAATGACATAAGAATGAACAGCAGTAAATCTGTTCTCTTTGAGTTCGATCCGTTTGCTAAGAGCGATGAAAATACTTATGGAAATTACGAGAACAATGATCTGATGCTGCTGGAAGCATTGCTAGCTACTAGTGAACCAGCGAGTAGCGATGGAAGTGTGGCTGATCTTCAGGAGCATGAGAATGAATGTGATGAGCAGGAGAACGAGGAGAGATGTCTGCGTGCTCCAGCTGTTCCTAGGAGGTTTGATTCTCTCCCTAAGAATGAGTACGATGAGGTGGAGATGGTGGAGGTGCCCCAGGTGCAGGATAAAATAACGAAGAATCCTGCGCTACTCCCCAAATTGGCAAACTTGGGGAAGAAAAAGCAGCCAGCGGTACCTCCAAGAAAACCACAGGAGGAAACCTCTCAAGGGTCTTCAGGACTCTCTGAGTCACCTCTCAAATCTCCCACAGATAAAATATCAGCAGTGATGCAGAGGTTTACTGTTCATGTTAAGCCGAATGTGATGAATTTTATGAAGAATAAAAAACTATTGCGTGTCGGGAGGGAGAGTGAGAGGAAAAGAGAAATTGAGGGACTAAGGATGAAGAAACCCATTATTGATGATCAGGTGATTCCTGTTTGTCACAGAGGCATGGTTTATCGACCTGGCGTGGGAATGGAGAGGGCCAGAGATCTTGTCGTGCGAGCTGCCGTCTTAAGTGATCAGAAAATTACTTTTTACGCGGACAGAGGAATGACCACGGTCAAAGAGACACTGGCACTTGATACTGTACAGAGTGTGCATCTTCTGCAGGATGTCAAGTGAGTTTAATCGAAATAATTAGAGGAATTATTGAAGTGGGAATGGATCTGCGTAGTTTGTTTGTGGACTTTTTTTTGTTTCTCCTTTGCGTTTGTTACTGGGGTTTGACATTCGAAAATTAATCATTTCGGAATTTAAGAAGGAATTTTGAGAAGATTTGAACATTGTTTATGAGTATATAGAGAATATAAAATCTGAGAAAAATTCATGGAGAACTATAAACGAGGCTCAATGTACGTACTTGAAATAATCATGGAGCAATAAATCAATTCGCAGTTTTTGGCCTTTTCGCTTTTTAGCTAGCAATTTTACAGCACTAGAAAAATTATCATGTCTTCAAGAAAATTGGACGGAAATACCAAAGGATATCTACTTCTGCACGGTAATTTATTAAAGGGTGTTAAACTCGGGCCGTTTATGGTGTCGGAACGTGAATCTTCTGTTAGATATTTCCCCGTAAATTCTTCGAATGGTTTGAATCGTCTAGTGTTCGAACATATTCAATGATTAAATCAATTATCGTATTTTTTCAAAGAAATGGGTTGTGAAATAAATTCTCTTGCCTCCTCTAAATTGCCGACTTATCCATATGTCTAAGCCGGATGATTAACCCTGAGACGTGAAATACTTTGTCAATTGCAAATCTTATTGTGCAAAAAATTTTTTTCATCACGCTGTGTCGGGAAAATAACTTTTCAGTCACTCGACGCGAAGCGGAGAGTGACTGAAAAGTACTTTTTCGACACATTGAGATGAAAAATTATATTCGTAACTCATGAAAAAAGTGGTTTTTGACACGTGGGATTATATCACTCGCCTTCGGCTCGTGATATAAACCTCCCACTCGCCAAAAACCATTTTCTTTCACTTGTTACGAAATATACTATTATCTTCGACTAGTTGAAATTGCATGAAAAAAACCGTTTTCAGAGGCTGTATATAATTTTAGAACTCGATAGTATTCTGTCATTATCATCTTGGAAGCGGGTTTTTCTTTAGCCAAAAATATCAACAAACTTTTACATTGAAATATAATATAATATTTTCTCCCGCAACTATTACTTGCTTTCGAAAGCATTTTGTATATTATGACAAGTGGAGGATCTAGTTGTTGCATTAGAGTTCATAAATCGGAAATTACTTTATAAATCTCCCATCCCTCATTCATTTCTTGTTCAGAGAAATGTCGCTTATTACTTTGACGTCAAATGAACTGATGACCAACTGTATTTGTGATTAAGATGAATTATTGTGGGCTACAACTCATTACAATCCTATGTGAAATATGTCTTTTATCTAGAGTTGTCGAGGGGGAAACAGTGCACTGTATAGCTGTGAGCACCGAGGGAAAGCCGAGCGTTCATGTGTTCTATGCAAAAAGCATAACAGAGAGGAGAATTTGGGCGCAGAGAATTATGGAAGCTCTCACCACTGTTTTTCCGATTAAATATACTGCAGACTTGACGCGAGCTGGTTGGGCTTATCTCAAGGTGAAGGAAAACACTTATTTTGAATACCAGAAAACATATCTTTAATGCTAAATCTTCTTCATTTATTGAGTTAAGAAGCAACGGAATCGCTATGGGCTTGCATAAGCTTCTAGAATTGTATTCTCCCACAATGATTATTTTTTATTCGTGAAGCTAGTTAATAATATCCACAATACAATGATTGGGATGATAAAATGGTTTCATTGAGTAGGCTTAATAGTTGTAGTGCAAAAACAATTCTGGAATTCAATATTGACAAAGAGGATATAATCAAGCGTGACAAGAATTAAGATCGTTTGGGGGAAGTAGGTCATGATTTTTATATAAATTGTGAATCGTAGAGAGCCGTCTGTATCACAAACCACCAGAAAAAATTAAAATTATAATTCAAACATTATAAAGAAAATAATATTGAAGAAACAATTATCTTTCTTGTTCTTGCTTTTATCATTGCAAGGAGGGTATATATTGTATAAAGTCTACTCCGGCACTTTTTTGTTACTTGACGCTCCGGTACGTATTATTCTCTCCCAACAGGTTCAATTTAGAGGAGAATAAGAGATAGTTATTTTAGAGTTAAGACCGATACTTTTCGTTTTGAAGATAATCGAATATGGGTGCAAGTGAATTAATAAATTTCAAAACGCACTGAAATACTTAATTAAAATGTCGTTAATCACGCGAGGAAAGTAAAGCGAATCTGTAAGACGGTTGTCCTCAGATCAAATTCTATGACGAAGCGAAAAACCTTTCTGGGCGATATGGGAAAATAGAAAATATAATTTTATGACTCGAAAAGGGACCAGAGTCCTTCGTAAAATTTCCGCATCTGGTTCGGCTTAACCGCTCTCGAGGGCGGAATGTGACTGATCGTAAATTAGTCCCTGGCTAGAATTGTTTTCTCCAAAAGGTCATAGAGTGTTGTCGAGTGATCGAGGGATTTTTATACAACACAGGAAGCGCTGTGTTCCTGAAATTTCAACAGATCATTTGAAAAAAAAATTCTTCAATTGAACAATAATAATCATATGAACTGAATGAATGAAATAGTAACATGAAAAGCATGGCTAACTTTCCTCAATAACAGGGTGGTTTCATTCTGCAACGGAAACGTCTTGTGTGGATGATTCGTTGCTGGAGTCAAATACTTCAGTA
>JAPYZN010002337.1:0-12254 GCA_030522865.1 Psyttalia lounsburyi
TAAATTTTTTTTCTATTTTTTTAATGAAGAAGAAATATGAAAATGTAGGAGGAAGGTAAAGATTCTATCCTGAGACAACAAATTTTCTGTAGTTAAGTAAATTACGTGCCCCGAGAAAATACACACATTTCCAATGCAATTATTTATCCAAATTTGCCTGCGGTAAATGAAGAGAAAAAAAATCGTCCAAGTAAATTTACTCGGCCTCAGAATTTTTTTTCGTTGAGTAGAAACGGATCAAGATCCATTTGTTAACAAAAAGTTGGGAGAAATTTTGGCTGATTACGACGGTCGGGAGGAAATCCCGTTGAACTCGTACTAATTTCTTTAATGAATCGGCGGCAGGGGAATTTTCGTTCACGTGCGGTGAAGTCTCTTGCCTCAGGGACGAGTTAACCACGGCCATTTTATCTATCGACAATGGGTCCGCAGGCATTTTATGTACACAAAACGCACACGTCCACGGCACGAGTGACCAGAACAATACAAGTCCACAGGATTTGCCCGCCGGCCTAAATCGCCCCGATGTGCCGTATTGGTCAGCCTACGTCGGTCGCATGGGAAAATATTTATGGAATAGAATAGTAGCCCTACTATTATTAAATTATTTAAAAAACAAAAATAATTTTTGAGTATCCGAACGCAATTGCAGAATTCCCGATAACGTAATTGGTTAAACAAATTTTTTCTTGATTGATAAATTAATTCTGCCATTAATAAATTTTTTTAATCTTCAATTGAGACCGATTGTTGTCTCGGGGTTCCAATAATTAATTAATTAATACAGGAAAAAATAGATATTGTGCAAATAACTCATAGAAAGGGTAACTAAAGCGCTCAGAGTATTTTAATTTTTTTTTTTGCTGATGGAAATTAGATTCATGAGATGGCTGCTATTCCCGAAATCTCAGCGATCTGCCGACAGGTTTTTTTTACCATTCGTGATAAAAGAAATGGCCTCCCAAAGAAGTGTTGAAAAGTGAAGTGCCTGGGGAGCGATAAGAATCAACGGATCCTGCACAATTGAAAGGGAAAAAACGTGACTGAAGGACTTTCAATTGATATAACATTAGGATAATATCCTGAAATAAACGTTTCCTTTCGGGAATTGTCCCTGAAAAAATTACTGAGGACACCTCTCGAAATGTGGGCGAAAACCATTGAATTTCGAAAATGTCATGGACTCCCGAGCAATTTTTCGGTAAATAATGGCCATTTTTTTTTAATTTCCTATTTTGTATGATAAAAAATGTAGGCAAGCGAGCCAATAAAATTCTCATTTTTCAATAATATCTATTTGCCAATTACCGGAAAATTCCGATGAAATTGTGAGCTAGATTTGCTCAAGCTAAATTCTCAAAGAAAAAATCGTTGAAAAATTGAAAAAATTATGGGACTACCGGAGTTCTGACGATTTCGACCGGCCGCCCACTCTAGTATTACAATAATATTAGCTAAGCCATTGATACCCTGGGCAATCTAACTCACAGCATTTGTAAAACTGCTGTAATCTCCTAACGACTCTTTACGTTCTATCCCCAGTTGATGGCTCATCTGTTCTGCCCTCATGCTCACATTGGTAGCTATCGATTCCCGGGAAGAGGATCGTTACTCCAGGGTTTGAGAGGCACTTTCCCCGCGCCATTTTACCCATCTGTGGTCTACTTCTCATCCGCACATTTAGCTCCACCACTTGACTCGGTGAAAATTCCATTTCACTCGTTTTTCTCATTGGAATCCTTCGTTAGTCCCGGTATTCCTCATTCAAAATCCAATTATAATATATGGTGGAGGCTGCCGTGTGACACATCGAGATGACATTTACTCGAAAGGCTTCAGGACAGATTTTATATCATGCATAGTGATGAGGGAAAACCGAATAATGAGGATTACCCAATGTTCTCGGTGGACTGTGTCCAGCTTTCAAATGGAAAATCCAGGGGCGTCCTTGTGGATTAATTATTCATGTTCACGTGAATGATGAATTCCATTGAATTTGCTGGTTTTATTCGCGCGTTAAAAGTTCCTCTTTCGTAAAAATAATACGGAGGGTAAGAGTCTCCCCGAGAGACGAACTCCGGTTAATTTCCACGATTTTCCATATATTATAGAAAGGGAGAAAGTGATGGAACCAATTGATTTATGGAGAGATTTCAATGGAGGTGGCTCGTTTTAGGGAAAATAATGGTAATGCAGTGAGAATATAAAAATTTTCATGCGCGGGATAATTCTTCTCGCAAATCTCATACAAAAAATTGAGGCAATTTTGTAAGAATTTTTTTTTTCATTTTTAATTAGTCGATTACGTCAAATTTTCGGGGATTTTGGTACTGATAAATCTTTCAGGCAATTCTCAATTCTCTTTGAGAATTTAAGACGGTCTTTGTTAATTTTTAAGAGACAGAATTGATGACTTGAACTTTTAAATTTGAAAAAAAACAGGGGAAATTTACCGAGTCGCTTCAGGAAAATTTGTTGCCTCCTTAATAAAAATAAAAATAAAAGTTGTCCGTGAAAAACTCAAGGTTTTACTTTCAATAATTGTTTAAAAATTTGTAGAGTAACAATTATGAGGTGGTTTCCTGACATTGGACGCTATCGTAATTTTTATTTTGATCAAAATCTGAGTTATTAACGCAAAATAGTAAAAAAAAATGCTCAAAGAATTATGGGTAATTAAAAAATTCACGATTTGTGGGTAATTAATATTGATAAAAATGAAATGAAGACCGTCGCAGTAGTTATCCCCTTCACCTCGACCTTTGGCGTCAGATGGAAACATGAGATTTATGGCAAGTGGGGTATTTTTTCCCTCCCCTATTTTCTTTATCAAACATACAAAATGAGCAGACGAAAATTGAAATGTATATTCCTCCAGCTGTTGCGCAGACAAAATTGGGTCAATCCAGATTCAATGAGGCCCATTAATTCTCGGAAAATTACGTTCGTCATTCAAATAGAAATTTGTATTCGTTATCCGGGATTCTTCAGAAAAGATAAATTGCGAACAAGTTCTAAAGTCTTCATTCGTCTTATTGAAACTCGAATGTTCCGTTCAATTTCCCCTCGTCTGTTTCATCGATCTTGTAAATCGCGTAATCTTCGTCGAGGCCAATCGAATCTACTTAATTCGTTATTTATCCTTAGGTCGTCCAAGTTTTTTTGTCTCTCCGTCACTTCTGCCAATTCTCTGCACAACTGTCTCTCCGTTGTACTTCTGGATATAAAAATGGAGGGAAAAACGAGAGAGAATAATTGGATGAACGCTTGCGAGAACAACAAGCGTACCATCCAATACCATGAAAGCGGAATTCTCCCGATGAAATCCTATTATTTGGAGCAATCAAAATAGGAATTCGAAGATTGCAACTCGTGCAGAGGAGCTTGTTGAGTTAGACAAATTATTTTTCTCGAAACATCCCAATTAATTTTAATTAATTTAAGCTAATCCACCAAAAATTCATGTTTCAATTTTCCTGCGAGCTCTATTGCGAAAATTAATTAAAAAAAAATTGTTATAAATTATTTGATAAGACTTAATTTGTTTCTCATAAGAAATAGTCTCCGGAGACCTGTATTCGAGATTAAACCAAAACCAGGGGATAACACTTGGCTCAGTCAGCCAGTCTAGCCCGCTGAGCTGAGCGTGTCGGCGCTATCAACGTCCGACAAGGGATCATAACTTCTGACCAGCGTTACCACTTTACGTCGCGATGTTTTTGCGTCATGGAAGGACAACTATAGGACACTCTCTACTCTAGACTCCCCAGTCGCCAGGGATAGAAATTCCGGGGAACTGAGTCCAAATTATTGTACCAACGGACAAAAAAATCCAAGCATTCCGTAATATGAGAAATAAAATCGATAAAAGTAATTATGACACAAGTAATTATCTAATAATATTCCCACACCCCCGGTCTTGTTCAAATTTTGAGGTGTAGTACGTGTGGGGATTAATAAGTTCCCAAAATATTAACCGTCGGAAACGAATAGTTTAGGAGTTACGGATTTAAGAACATCACTTACCCCATCACTCCTGGCGGAACCGGGACCAACGGCGTGGACGTGGTGATCTCTGGTCCCCAAGACAACTCATGTTGACACAGACACAGAAAGCACAGCACAAATATGACGGTAAACTTAAATCCTTAGGATCCTCCCGACGGTCAATCCCCCAAAAAATTGAAAATTCAATTTCAGAAGAGGGTAAAAATCTTCAAAAGGAGACTCATCTACCGCCAGTGAGAAATCACAGGTCTCATTCTGGCGAGGAACACTGGGTCTTCACTATGAACACTTCGATAAAAAATCAGCAATTGAATTTTAGGTACACTGGTCACTACACAAGGCACTGATCTCGCGAACCACAACCGTCCATCACTCGTTCCGCACTAAAACTGAACTAGAAACAGTAAAAATTCGGGTGGTTGTGACTGTATACCAAGGTAAACACGTCTAGCACTCAGTGTTTTGATGTGTCTTTGTCCGATACCTTTTGTGTCTTGATGTAAACACTCAATGTTATTGTATTCATGCCGTTCACCGACACTTGTACTTTGAAAATATTCAGGCCCGATTTAAATATATTAATATTTGTTGAAGTTATATGAAAATATTTGTGAGACAGCGACACTATTTTTACCATAATTATAATAGTACCGGTAGGTACGACATCTCCCGAGGGTGTCCCCTCCCTTTTTCACATTTTAACGATCCGCAAATGTAAATATAACTAGTACTCGTCTCATTAAACAGTTCATTACTTACAAATGAGCACCCATGAGTCTTTTGATTTGGAAATCCAAATTGTTTTATCTTTACGGAGTGCAATCAGCGGTTGATCTTATCTCTTACGAAAGTCCTAAACTCTCATAATGACAGGATTGATGGCTTTGATGAGTAGTAGGACTAGTCTCCCACAGCAGTCTAATAAATTCCACTGCTACAGTCTAATAAATTCCAAAGACCAATGAATGCGAACAGTAGTCTAGACTTCCAGGAAGTTGATCCACCCCAAGCAAACAAACTTTCCTAAATACTGGCAGGGTTGATTGCGCGTGGGAGAGATGAGACCGACACGCGTTGTGAAACTTGGAACGTTATACATACATGCATCTAGGTATAACTAACCACATTAGAGATGATACACTCTAGATGCACGGTAATGGTATTTGTCATGTGGGGCCTTCCCTTCAATTTCCATCGAGATTTAATTTTATTACAGTCTGTCCAAGGTTGCCCTACCAAACTCAATAGGAACAGGGACGCTGGTCAGGTTAATGGCGAGCCGAAAACAGATCGGGCCAGACCGCCTGTAATCAATGAAAAATTCCGGCCGATTGAGCAATTGTTAACAATTTTTTTCATATTGATGATGCTCTTTGTTCATCGAGAAGAATTGCTTTTCATTTTGGACTGAGCTTCCCCCAGCACTGGACCCCTGAGTTCATCTGGTCTGCCCCTACTTTCTGATCTTTGTGTTGGCTTCACTCTTTCAAGTTATAATTTCTCCTCCATCCAATCCCCGGGAAGTAAAAATACAGAATTAAAAGTAAACTTCTTTCTTCCTCTTCTGACAAAGAAGTGAAATTAATAAGACTAAAGTACGAGGTGATTCATTTCTTTCTACCTACAGGAGTCTTTAGCAGATAGACCGGTATTACTCAGATGAAAATGGAAGTCTGAAAAGTCATTGGGGACAATTTCTGTATTGCTAAACTTATTGTTCTTACATATGTATATCTAGTATTCACTAGGGATGAGAGTGGAGATTCGACTTTTGTAAGTCTCAACAGGAGACGGTGAATAATCTAGGCCTAAGCCTAAGTCAAGATGGAAACATCACATCATTGGAAATTAATGATCAGATATTGTTGTCTCGTAGTTCCAGATCACATAAGACCAAGAGTCTACAGTCTCCCAGAGAAAGCATACAATCCACGTGCTGGCGATGATTTGTACAGGCTCAGGGCATTCAGTATCACCCACAAGGGCGTTGTCAACCGTGGGGACTCCATTATCTCGCGGCGCAGCAGAAGCAACACCTCCGTCAACAGTAGTAGGTGAGTAATTCCTCGTAAATCCCTCCTCTCCCACCTCTCTCTGTTTTTATACTGCTCACCCTTATATAACCCCGGCTTTCCCCTTATCCGTCTCATAAGTTGAGCTTGAGGAAGCTTGTGGGGACGGAGGGGTGAAGGATCATCGAACTTTTGACATGTGTTGAGATAGCTGACTGCAACTTTCCCAGGAGAATGGCAATCTCATTTGAAATTTCTCACTGGCGCGTCAAGTTATATTAAATCGGATTACCGAGACTCTCAACTGAATTTTTGGTTCTATGAGGAGTTGACACAGAAACATTTCTAGACGTCAATTGAACCGTCACTGCAACGCATCAATCCAACACGTCACCTTAACTAGACGTCACGCGTCAACACGTCACGCCTATGACACGTACTCCTAGACTAGGGAGTCTAGCTGAGTAGCAGGTGTAAATAACCCACGGAAATCTCAACATTTGTCAACTGAACACAGAAAGTCAACCCATTATTTGTTTACGTAGGTTGTTTTGACAGACGTTAACTTAACACACATCAGCTCAACACATGAATTAGTTAATAAATTAATCATAATTGCAACGAGATTGGAATATATTGGAATTATTTCTGTTGAATTTGTTCGTGTTGAGTTGTTTTATGCGATTTAGACGTGTCGCTCTAGCCAAAAAAGAAGGGAAGAAGAAGAACGCGTCAATTCCGCCCGTCAATTCAAGACGTGAATTCACCGCGTCAATTCAACGCGTCAATTCATTACGTCAATTCAATACAACAAACGTGAGTGTGAATATAGGATTAACAATATCCAATGTAGGATTAACAATACTAAAATGCCCTAAACAAAATATCCCCTTCTGGAAATCTCAGTTCTTCTAGTGGCGGTGGATTATTTGGGTACTGAGGAGCACAAATTATCTGAGACAAGCAGAAGAAAAATGAGATTCTTATGTAATACGAGTATCTCCTATATTAATTTACTAATTATGGATCGAGCTGATGCAAAGTAGATTAAAATGCCAATTAAAATTCAAGTAAAACTGATGATCCACTCGATATCCGCGCCTGTCAAGTTCGCTGTTTATGGATGTTTTGAGAGAAGTAAAAGAGCTTGAATTATTTAATTCCACACTGCGGTCGGTGTTCCCTCTAAGAGCGTCGACACCTATAAATTATTCATTTTAATTCAATCTCCCATCCCTGATCTCGTCCCAACAGGGGAAAGTACAAAGGGCGAGTTCGATAAATTGTCTTCAGCTCATTGGGTGGCTAAGGAATTCCACACTGATATCTCATGAGTCCACTAGCTTTACTAAACTATTACTTTATAATAGACTGCGAGTGGTATAAAATATTTATCGGGATTACTATCCAAGTTTCACGGCAGCAGAGATGTAAGCCTAGATATGGCTTCGATTTTCGGCTCTTAGAGACTAATAACGACAGCTCTCGAAAACTAGGCAAGTCTCCATTGCTTATGGTTAAAACTCCGTCAGCGATCGTAAACAAAGTTTCCTAGATAAACACTAGAAGTACACATCAGCTGAACTTCCTCTGAACTTCGTCAACCAAGTGATTTCAAAACTTGACGTGCCTCATTAGCTCGCTGAGGCGAATTGTAAGAAGAAAAATGGAGATGTTACGCGAGGATAAATGGATTCATTCTGCTGGTTAATAACAATTGACGACGGAAATAATCATCCATTCCTGGGAGGGGAAAGCCGTAGACAGCTAGTGGTGGAATCTCACATTTGTCTAGGTGCAATTTATTATTGTGGTTGGACAAAAAGCACAATCAGAGAAGCTGGAAGCGGCAGCACTTACTCCCATTGTCATACCTCAACCGATTCTCCTTCACATCTTCGAACTATTGTGTCAAGATAAAGTTGGGGAGTGGGAAGAGGGGACACTGGAGATGCCAAAAATAGGCTGGACCAGCCACTGTTTCACTGTCGACGAGGAATAATGTAATTAATGAAGCAAATAGCCCGCACTCAATTACAATTGGGCAAAAAAGGGGACTTTTCACTGCAAAAGCAAAAGATGTTCTTGAGTGGTTGACTTGAGCTGATAAAGTATGAGGAGCTCGCCGCGTTTTGAACTTCTTTTATTCAAAATTTAATTGAGAATACATACAATACATAATTACATATTATAATATAAAGGGGGGGATAGTTCAATGAGGTAATTAGAGGGGGTAATTTTGCACAGAGCTCACATTTTTACTTTGACAGGCGTTTGGGAAGGGTGCCAGAAGCTGATATGTATCTTGGAACGACATGCCTCGACTTTTGTTCTCTTGTTTTTCGATTCTCCTCAGGCTGGTTCGCTGGCTGGTGTTATTTTCGGAATTTGAGGCGCATACTGATCTTTCCAAATTTAACTCCATATTGTAGAATGGAATCGCTTCACCATGACTGCATTCCTCTGTCTATTCATCATTAATCCTTGAAATGATGATGAAGGTGTGAGGTGACTGATGGAGCATCATCTAGGCACTTTGTCATAGAATTTACCAGGAATTATTGATGAGGAGGGAACTCGCGGAGGAGAACTCAATCAGTTTTAATTTAATTGCTCGAAAAGAAGGGATGATACTTGACTTTATGGAGCGGCTTCTGATCGATTGCCAGTCGCTTGAGATGGCGTCGAAGTGCGCGACGGAGGGGATAACTTTGTGGAAAAATTTACTGATGGCCTACTGGACGAACCCCTGGATGAAGGGGAATAAAAATGTACTTCACTTGCACACACACACTGGATTGTATGGACTGTCGATTCCAGCGATGAAATCCGATCGCAGCTGAGGGGATTCGCTAGTTTTTAGTCCAGCCGCAAGGGAGTACAGGTGGGACAAAGTTTTCCTTTTTTTTTTTTCTTTTATTTCTTTTTTTTGTTTACTGTGCATTGGCAATTTTTATTTCACTTTATCGTTCAAACTCTCGAGCAACTCTGGAATTTTTTTGCAGGCCTTCGGGTGGAGTTTATTGGATCTATTCCGTATACTCAATCTCTTCCTCGACCTCCATCGACCTGGATGACTTGGTTGATGAGGTGGTGATGGATCTTTTTGAGTGCGCTGATTCAATTATCTCCTCGGTTTCCTCACTCTCCATGGATTTTGATGCTTTTGCGGAGACTTTTGCTGATGTGATGGTTGCGTTGGAGGAAATTTGCTCCATGAGAGTGTTTGCGACGTCGTTGGCTGGAATAGAGAGGGAGAATAAATTTTAGGTTTTTTTTTTTCTCTTCGGTAAGTGGTATGACCCGATCGATTTTACGGAGGCTGGCAGTGACTGGGAGATGGAAACAGCATGTGAGGAACGCTCGAGGAAATGAGGGGGCCAGTCCTTTAGCTTTCATGTTTTAATTTCAATTTTCCAAGTGGGAAAAGTTACGTATGCGAATATTCACAACCGCACTCATTCTTCTGGCTTTACTTTCTTTTTTTTAATTTCATTCGAGTTCTTTTGTTCTAACTGGTATTCATGTCTTCACTTGACGCGCAATTGAGTGTATTTACAGTTTGAAAAAATTATTATTGATAAATATTAATTTACTCAAGAGAACTATTTACTTTTTCAAAAGGTTTTTTTTTCTAGATGAGTATCGTTCAGGCGATGTTTATTAAATTCTAATTATGACACCCGTATTGCTCGAGAGAGTAATTGGAGAAGAAAGAAAACATGAAATTTAGAAAAATTATTAATTATAAAAGGAATTCGGTAAAGGTCATGTACAATGTAATGACCCTCTGGAGCAAATGAAATGAAAACTATTGGCTATTTTGAAAAACAAATTATTCTCTGGTAACAGTATTTTTTAATTTCCCGTCGCCACTTGAAGAATACAATACAATCTATCAATTCTATCAATTTAAAAATCATTTAAAAAATAGATTCTAGCATAACGGACCTAAAATGTCAATGCAAAAATGCATTTTATGAATGAAAATAAATTACCTTTACTTAAAAATCAGTATAATCTGTGGAATTTCTCGCCTCAAACGTAATTAAAATATCAATTCTCGTAAAATCTACGAGACAATCGACCGATTAATTTTTTTTTCAATTTCTAATTTCACAAAAAAATTATTTTAGTATTTAATAAAAAATCTTCGGCAAAGTTAACTCACCTTTGATGAGTTCCATTTTGTATAGTCGACTGATCGCGGAGTATCCTCTGAACTGGCCACTAGCGAACTGTTTCGGTCGAGATGAAACTGAAGAATAAGATGAGAGCACGAAGAGAGCATTGGGTTATTCTAATACTGACTGGACGCACTGGGGAAATATGGGTATCACGTCTGCGGTAGCGAGTGGGATGAGAAGAGCTGCGGCGAGGGGTGTTTCGGGGGTGGAAGAAGAGAGAAGCATCTGAGGCGTCGAAAAAAAGAAAACAAGGACAGAATCACGTCACTTGTGCTTGACTGCGAACCGGCCAAAAGATATTCATGGAATTCCGAGCAGCATGCGGAGCTCAGCAGTGGGGAAATCCCTGTTGCCTTCTCTTCTCTTTTCGCTCAATTCTTTTCGATGGCACCTACATTGGCGTCTGCTGTTCGTGATGTCACATATTTCAAGAACGACTCGCTATTCTCTCCTTTTTTTTTCCTTCCGCATGAAAAGTTCGGGGCCCTGACAATTTACAAGTTTGATTTTATTTGCGGAGAGGACTGCAAATATCACTCAACAATGTTTGAGTTGTCCAACTTTTCGAGAAACCGGGAAATGCTTTGAGCAGTTGTACTGCAATTTCCAGAGAGAAACGTAAGACTGTTTGAGTTACTCTCCATGAAATTGCATTTTTGTCTTGCGGTTGGAAATATTTGGTACTTTGACTGTTATATCAGTAAAACTATTCCAGATATTTAAAGGAAATTCTCTTGGAAAAAATATCCGAGTGTATCAAGATATTTTAAATAAAAAATGATAAGTCAACGGAATCGCCTGTTCGGTACGCGTCGTAACTCAAGAAGAAACCCTACCAAGTCAGTTTGTCGGCTTTAAAACCAGCTCAATAACCGATAAACTCGGCGAGTTGACCTCAGCGGGAATTTTCGCCCCGACTTCCAGCGAAATGACAAGAAAATGAGTGATTAAAAAATTAATGAATCGGAATAATCGACATTCATTAAAAACATTAGAAGACTTACGCAAACAAGAATAATCAGACTTTTATTAATTCAGTAAAATCTTGAGAGTTAAGACAGTTCGCAAGCTCTACGTTATAACTACGAATGGAAAACCCGTCGACAAGTTTCGTCAGACAGTGGATAGGTAGGAAGTTTTGCGCGGAAGTTCTCGCCGAACTCCGGAAAGTCGTTTAATTTAATAATACGTGGGTGAAGTGTAGAGGTTTCATTTGGATTATTCATTTGGATGAAAATTCTTTAATCAAGAGCGTAGGAACCGAGATTTCTATAGAGGCATTATTGGGTATGTGAGTGGAAAGACAAGTACTTGAATACAAGGGATGAAGGATAAGTCCGCCCGTAGACCATACAGACCTACATATTACGTGCTCCTTTGATGGGGACTTCTTCCACTACAATGATTTCACCGATATTACAGACTCGAGTGCTTTCCAGAGAACTCGAGACCGATGATTGGGAATTCAAGCACCGCGGCGAAGCTTGAGCACACGTGGGAGGTCCATATCGTAAATCTTCATCGGCAGTACATCCATCTTCCCGATGTCTATTATTATTGAATATTTCGTGGATACGGCGAACCATTGAATGGCGGTACGCGCAACTGTCAGATGCTCTTCAGATGGTAAAGGATAGATTTACATTTCGTATCGCTCGCTTGAGCGAGGATCGAAGTTCACGTCTGACAGCGAGTGCGGACAGCGTCGCTGTCTGCTCAGAGGAGCGAAAGGAGACCGAGATCGATGAACTATCAATTTTTTTTAACCATTTTGGTGTCTGGTTCGTCCTTCCATGACGAGGGGCAAAATTGGATTGATTTTATTTATTTTTAATAGGTCTAGAACTCGTATGAGCGGCAGCGATCCCAATTTGGGGATTTCGGCACCAGATCTAGTGCTTCTGGGAAGGCAGTTCAACATCAGATGCTGAAAGGATTTTAAGAAAATGATTCGAATAAGAAATTACAGTTTCCATGCTGTCAATTCGATATCTACCCATCGAACCTGTTGCTTGAGCGAGGATCAATGCTCACAAGTGACAACGAG
>JAPYZN010002338.1:0-13453 GCA_030522865.1 Psyttalia lounsburyi
ATTTCACGTGTAATGAGTGACGGAGATTTCGAGGTGATAAAGTATTACACCCGGCCCTTAATTCCATTGTACTCCGATTCCGTTAGAATCATTCAATATCATGTTCGTTCAAGTATTTGAGGGGAAAAAAATAAATAAGAAAAATAATTTTTTTAGGGGTGTCCATTTTGCCCCGCCCTCCCCTATATTGTGCAACTAGTGCGTAAAGTAACACTTTTTCGCACGAGTGCTAGGCGATCACACGAGGCGAAAAAGGTGATACGCACGTGTTGCACACTTAATTTCTTGCAATACCTGCCAACGGTCGCTTCGCGGGGAGGTTTGGAGGGTAAAATGGTTTTTTTGTGTGCGGAGTGCAGAAAAGTCAAGGTCATGTGTAACGTGAAATCCGAGTGCGTAAAGCGAAGCTTTACGCGTAAAGTGGAGTTTTTCGGCAGGTATTGCAGAAAATACGGTTCGATACTGGGGACAATAGTGTTTCTAGACTCGTGGGATTATATCACTTGTCTTCGGCTCGTGCGATAAACCTCCCACGAGCCCAAGAGCACTTTCGGGCAATCGTATCGCAATATAAAATTTCGAAATACTCGTTTCGTTTCGTTCTATCCCGATCAATTAAAATGTGCGTCCATTGATATCAAATTTCAGAAATACCACAATTTTTCCCTCAAAATTTTAGTTCTCATGCTGTTAATTTTTTTAATCTATAATTAATTAATTATTTTAAATAAAAGATTTTCTTTCAAAAATTAATATTAATTTTAAATGTCAATTAATATCAATAATATATTAATAATAATAATAATATTACTGATAATTTATTAATATTAATATTAATTTCAATTTTCAATTCTTTTATGCCATAGGTGCCCATAATCAAGCAATGATAACCTCGCTTCGCTCGGTTAAATCGCGAATTACGGGCACAATGACATAAAATATTGTATGAAACTTGTGCGTTATGGTGTTTTTTGGCTCGTGGGATTATAACACTCGACTTCGGCTCGTGTTACACCCTCCCACGAGACAAAAAACACCATAACGCACATGTTGCATAATATACTAGTATATTTTGTCACTGAGGCCGTGAAGCACTTTTCTGGCGATTGTGAGTTTGTAGTCCAAGGCGAAGCCGAGGATTAGAAACACAATCGTCAGNNAGTGACAAACGATATTTTTTGTTATTCAGTCCGTGGGCAGGGTATTATGACCGCGCAGCGGTCATAAAACGTTGCTTCATGGACTGAGTACCAAAATATTAATTTCAAATTCTACCGCCGTTTCCACACGTTCTTGGCGCCATTAATTCGCTCGTTCAAAATGAATTTTCAAATCTCCATAAAATACCGACGTCTCTCACAGTCGTCTGATCCCCCGAAAATTTACGAAAACTAAATAATCAAGCGAACGAATAAATGAATGAAACATAGAACACAAAAATTCCTCGAATGATTTCACCTATTTATTTAAATTTCAATCGAACTGACGTAGTGGACACCGAATGAACCAAACCGAGGGGTCGTTACCGAGAGGGGATTGGGGGTTGTATTATTGATCAATAACAGACGATGGGCGAGCCGTGCCGGCGCGGTGGCAGCTGTGTTGTTTCACCCAGCGTTTTTACACCTCAACTGTATGCGTGAGGATAAAAAAACCGTAAACTGCTTTCCCCCTCCCCCCACCCACCTCACCCTCTGTATCGCAAGTGTGTGCTCCCCTTAACAGTGGAAATTATCCGGCTTCGATAGAACAGTCATCCACCCCCCCACAAGAGTCAAGACAAAAGCACCTCTGGAGAAGTATTAAAAGAGAAAGGAAAATTGAAGAATTGACCAATTTCATTGGGAATGAATCTCCTCACGTCCCTTTTGAGTCATATTGTGTAATAGCTGGTGGTGTGTGGGTGTAAGAAAATTTGCGGATGAGAGGGAGAGACAGGGGGACAACATTTCTGTGAGGTTTATGTGAGGGGCTCCCTGACATAATCGAAAAAAATGTGAGATTACCTACGGCATTTGTGGTTTGTGATGGGTCGAGTGTTCTTCCGCTGACATTTTTATTTTTATTTTAGAAACAGCACGAAACTGTACGTCTATCACTTTCCAATGCAGACTTTAAGGAAGAAAAATAGTCCATGCAAGTGTGAGTATTTCAAGTTATTTATATTTTGTGGATTGTTTTATTGCCAATTCTGTAGATTTCTTTTATGCAACGGGTGATGATGGAAATTGGGGCATTGGGGTCCATTCAGAAGGAATGATGTTCCCGAGTTGAACGGACGATGATTTTGGTTGAGCTGATTGATATTTTATAAGCCAGCAATTATTTGGAGTGATAGCGTGATACCTAGGGGTGAATGTTTTTTTATTAATTAGGGGGGATTGCCAATATTGGGAATTGAGGAAATAGCACATGACGTGTTTTCAATGATTCTTTGGGTAAGGGTTGTGGAGCATGGTTGAGGGTACTACAACCCCCTTGAAGATGTCACTAGTGGGTAGTTTTTAAGAGGGGTGTTATCATGAAATGATAATCATTTTGTTTTCGATAGATGATAATTGTTTTTTTGTATTTCATAATTTTTCCAGTTTTTTTTATTCAAAATTTTAGTCGGCGAGGAATTTTATCCCTTCCGTAGTTTTTAAAATTGAATACATTGGTATTTTAAAATGAATCCTCCAATAGTTACTCCGAAAATAATCAATGGGTTTAAAATTATTTTATTTTTTCGGTAAAATTGATATTTTTAAAAATTGGAGAAATTGAATTAACGAGTGAAAATCATATTTATTGGATTGAATAAAATGTGAAAAATCCACAAAATTATTTCAGATCAACAGCAATCAATAATATTTTGCTGGTTTATTTTAACGAATTATTCGATAGTGGTAGTCATTAATTGATGATTGTATATTTACAGTAACATTTATATTTATTTAGTAAAAAAATGATTTTTATTTGAAACTGAAATTTTAACACTAGTGTTGTGGAGAAATCATAGCGGCCCCTCATGCATGTTCAAGTGTCGACAGTTGGTGTTCTCCACTCGACCATGCACAAGTGGTTATTCCTACAACTGGAATAAAGGTAGAATTGATATGCAATCCATCAACCATTAAGTCTATAATTAAATAAATTTGGCGAACGAGATGGTTTTCATCAAATACTAAAAATACTTATTCGTGCTATTTTGATGATGTTTATAATTATTTTCGGTTGATAGGCAAATGCGTGAAACTTATTTTCTCGCCCGACAGTAATTGCATTTTTTTTTGGAAAGCCGGAGGGGGATAATTGCCTATTTTTGAATTTGGAACTGAAAACATTTTTTTCTGTATTAATGAATTATGATGATTTATTCCGAAATTTATGTGAAATCGCTCGCAAGCTCACTCCCATGGATGAGTGGGACCCATTCGGGCCGCACAAAAAACTGCCGGGTTCGGTTATTCGACCTTAGAATTTAATGTCAATAATTATAAAATAAAATAAGTTTTCCAAGATTGATAGGGTTTCAACATTACTGGTGTCATCATTATGATGATTGTGATTATGATTTGAGTTCACAGCATATGTAGAGAGACATTTTTCACCCCTTAAATACGCCCATATTTGAGCTATTTACGACGCATTTTACAGAGTAAATTGCTAAAAAGGGGAGAACGGCTTGACCGATAGTGATCAAGATCTAATCAGTCCTAAATTACATGAAGGCGAGTCAACCGCGTCACTGATCATTCCGATCCGTTCAGTCATTTTTGTGGAATCGTGAACCAAAATTTTGTCACATACATGTCGGGGTGAATACAATAACTTTCCCAACCCGGGAAATTAATGACTTATAAATTACAAGAAATGTTTCGAATGAACTGGCGTAATTTCCAACGATTTTGAGTAGAATTTATGATTTGGATTTTGATTCCTCTCCTGTATATTTGATGGGAATAAACTATTCCTCCTGTTCTTTTTCACAATATTATCTCATTCTCTCGGCAAAAAAAAGAATAGCGTTTGAAAAACATTGACAAAACTCTAATTCAAAATTTGGAGAATTGATTAAATTGACAGAAGGATGATGGTAGGATTCTCCGACCGCCCATGGCTCGAGCCGTTTCCCCTCAATGAAAAGCAAATTCGATCTGGTAATGCCCAACGAGTTATACAATTGTCTGTACGCTCAGTGCTTGAAATACCCCAGGGGCGTTAGGGACCTCATATGGAGACATGAATAAATCCAATTGGAGTCACCGTTTCATAGCTGTATTCAAAATTTCATTTTGAAGACGTTATTTACCACTTACCACCGACAAAACCGCCCAAGTTTATTGCCCAATGAATTCATTTCAAAATTCAATATTATATTTTCAGTCAAAAAAGAGCCGACCCGATTTCTCGGGGAAGGCGTGTCCTTCAAGGCAAAACTTATTGGGATACTGGAGGTATCGGAGGCACGCGGTGATCAAATGTGTCAAGCGGCACTTGCTGATTTGAAGATGGCAATAAGAGCAGCCGGTGAACATAAACAACGAATTGCTGTGCAAGTCAGCATTGATGGTCTCCGGTTGCGTGACGAGAAAACTGGAGTAATAATAAAGAAAATGAACTTTAATGCCTTGGATAGAAATGTCTAAAACAGGAAAACAATTCTAATTAACGGAATGATTAAATTCCACTCCACTTATTTCTTTAACAAAGACTAAAGGTACATAATCTCGTATAGAATTTGCAGACTTTATTGCATTATTGTTGCAATAAAAATCCTTACTTTATATTTTTATCAATAATTATATTCACATGTGGGGAGTAAAATTGAGGATTGACTAGATATTTTGCTTTCGCAGAATAATTGTCGGCAAACTTTACACAATTGAAACCTGCGTATAGATCTAGCCGAGAATATTCGACTGTCGTTTATCGTTTATTGATATTAGTTCAATAAATACAGAATTAAATTTGAGTTGTCTGGCACAATTATTCAAAGATCTAAAAAAAAGAAAAGAAACAAAAGTTAGTTATTGCCAAGATCTGAAGAATTTTTTTCCTATTTTCGATATATTTTTCTATTCTATTCTCGACGTCTGTTGGAAATGCAGTCATTAATTGACAAATATTTTTTAGGAATGTTTATATCATCACGCAGTCCATAAGATATCATTCATCGCCCAGGATCGTTACGACTCACGTGCATTTGGCTACATATTCGGTTCACCCGACACAGGCCATCGATTTTTTGGAATAAAAACGGACAAAGCGGCGAATCAAGTAAGTAACCATTATCTATGAAACTTGGAAGTCATTAACCACTGTGATATTTAATCACAGCGAGACGTATTGGAAGTCGTACCATACAATTTCAGTGTGATCATTTAACTGAGGTTTAACCCCCCGCAGTGTCAGGCGGAAAATTGTATTTGCCCAATTCGTGGAACCCAATATCATCCCTCGGATGAATCCACCTATTTCCCCTTCTCTCTTTTTCTCACAGACCAATCATTATCTGTAACAAGGGGAGCGTATGTAAATAATTGTATTACACTGCTGGGATGCAATCGAATGCGAACTGTATTTTCCAGTTCTAGTAAAGTCCAAATCATTTCGTCAGATATAGTACACGTTCAAATTAATGTAAAATAGGCAATATTCATAGTTAAGTACTTTATTTATTAGGTCGTAATGGCAATGCGCGATCTCTTCCAAGTGGTTTTCGAGCTTAAAAAGAAGGAAATGGAGTTGGCGAAGCAACATATCGAGCAGAACGTTATAAAATGTTATACCAGTGGAATATTTGTTGAGCCGGCACCAGATACCAAGGTAACTATCAAAGTATTTTCAAATAAAAACAAAGTTATAACAAAGAGTTAAACGTTTCCTCACTGCAGGGAGCGGCTGGAGTAGAAGCTTGTGTACATCGCGTACGACCATCCGCCGAGGCAGAGAGATCTCTAGAAAAGAAATCAGAAAGTCGCAGTGGCGTTATAGCAGATCTTCTAGACCTTCAGTTCGAGTTGAATTCGTTGCAG
Source organism: Psyttalia lounsburyi (assembly GCA_030522865.1). Taxonomy (NCBI): domain Eukaryota; kingdom Metazoa; phylum Arthropoda; class Insecta; order Hymenoptera; family Braconidae; genus Psyttalia; species Psyttalia lounsburyi. Next base: position 6,021 of record JAPYZN010002338.1, read on the forward strand.
CAGGGTATTCACCAAATGGACAAGCTAACCCCCGAAAATCCGAGACCAGCCTCGGAAGATCCATTCGAGGCCGATCCCTTCGGCGATTCGTTTACAAATATGAAAGTTAAAAATTCACTCCAACCGATCCTACCACCTCCGCCGTCTTCGGCCAAACGCAGTCACATTGAACGACAAACGACCATACCAACACCATCATCATCAACTTCCAGTCCTGCTACCGTAATGCCTAGTAAAACACCACCACCGCAAACATCCTTACAGTGGTTAGAAAGCGAAACTGAGAAAAGATTTAGTGATGGAGAAATATCTAGTCTTACAGGCGGTATGAATGACAAAGAAGGTAAGGCAAATGATTCCGAAAATGGTTCAGGTTCATCATCAACGGCAGCTCGTAAGAGTCCTCAGATTGATGTATTTACGGAATTAGATCCATTGGGAACTGGTTTAAGTAAACCCTACATAGATAAAAAAGACTTCTTCCAACATCTGAAGAATCCACCCAAGAAAGTCCTAAAAGAACTAGCATCAACGTCATCAACTGACACATTCCCAACTAATTTTCATCTTTCAGACTCACTGGATCCACTCAAATCGCGAGATGATAAACAAGGTGATTTATTCGAAGACGGAGATTTTGCCAATTTCGACAAATTTGATGAACCAGAAACATACTCAACGCCTAAATCACAATCACCACAGATGAGTAAAAAGTCACGTTTTATACACCATCAGCCTTTATCTGTGTGCTTACCACCCGAAGGTATTCCAATTTCCAAAATACGAGACAGTTTAGCTAGATTAGAAAGAGAAACATCTGAACCAATAGCATCATTAATACGTTTACCAAGTCCCAAAAAGTATCAATCATCAATTCGTAAGAAAGATTTTGACGCCGATGTACCTTCAGCCTGTCGTACCAGCCAGTCAATTGACAAAAATTTCCCCGTTGATTTCACTCACTCAACAGAACCTCCAGCTTCGCCGCTCCGCTCATGCTCTTCAGATGCTAATTCTCGGATCTCAACGTCTAGCGCCGAGCTTGATATAGTTCCAGAGCCGCCGCCTAGAGGTGCTGGTAGCATTCTTATAAATCCCCCGCCACTTCCGCCGAAGAAGCAAGGCGTTAGAGCAGCGGGAAAACCCCCGCCTAGACCACCTCATAACGATAGCCACTTCCATTACGACTTCATCGAACGAGAAGAATCACCATCAACATCGCCTGTCCGAAGTCATCATCCAGTAAGAAGTCCGGATATGGAAGCCCTTAAGGGTAGATTCGACGATAACTTCAGTCCTCCATCATCGAAATTTCAATCGATGAATAACAGCGCTGCATCTTTTGAAGATTCCTTCAGCTCTATGATCCCAACTACTTTATCATCTCTCTTTAGGAACTCATATTCATCATCTAGTGAATCTAAAAAGAAACCTTCGTTAGATATAACGCTTAGCCAGTTAACGTCTTCGAATCTCACTGAGTTAGCAACAAGTTTGGACATGAGTGTTGGAGAACTTACGAGTTTGACACTCCAACAATTAACGGAATGTCTGTCTAAACTCTCTGCGAAAGAGCAGCAAGCTACACCAACTCAGCCAATGAAAGAATTCACGGAAGTTGAAGATAAACCAGAGGTTTCAAGAACTTCGAAAACTTCAATTATCGCGAATGAACCGCTATTCACAGCTAACTTCGATCAAGAGACAAAACAACCAGAAGATCCTAAATACGATAAGTATGCAGTCTTCAGAGAATTGTTAGAACTAGAACAGATGAGGAGTGATTCTATTAAAAAAGATACTATAGATGAGGAGATTAATGATTTCGATCGGAAGGAATCAACTGCTCCCGAAGAAATGGTGCACGACATTGAATGTAAAATTGAATTGAATATCAAAATTGATGTCGATGAAGTCATACCAGACGACATCAAGAAATCTGAATCAAATGAAGTAATGAGAGAATCACCAACCGATGAGAAAGCAGATAGTGTGAAGACTCCTGAGGAGTTAGATACCAAGAACGACTCGATAGAGTCCGAAGAAATGAAAGATCCTGATGAGTCCGACGAGAAATACCAATCATTAGAGAATTCCGAATGTGAGAAGGTTCAGCCAGATCTGAATCAGAGCACACCGGAAGCAAAGGACGAGAAGATCGAGGAGACGTTGAAGAAAATCGATATGAAATCACCATCAACAACACCCAGTGATCGCTATGCAGCGCTGAGAGAAATTATAGCAGTTATACAACCAATAAATGAAACGGATGAGATACCAAAGAGTTCATCGCCCGTGAATACGTCCAAGAGTCTAGCTGAACACGATTTAATGAAGCTTTTTTCAGCACCTCCATCTCAACCTGTAAGTCCTAAAAAGATCAACAAGGAGGAAGCTGATCTGAAAGCAGCAGCATCTGATATTTTTCATGAAATTCGAATGTTAAACAATAGTGTAAATAAATCGAGCAAACCTTCAGAAGCTGCATCTGGTTTCGAGGATGTATTCTGTCCATTCGTAGAACATAAGAAGAATCGCGAAGATTCAAAGGACGACGGCAATTGGGCAAAATTCGAAAGTGGAGTTTTCCATTCTGACAAATCATCATTTGATGCACATGGGTCATTGGGTGGAACATCGCCGTGGTCACCGGATGAAAAAGAAATCCAAAAAGATTTGGGTTTCAAGACAAGCGTGCATCGGCATTCTGGTGATAGTGATAATGAATGGAAGGATGAGGAAGAATCTGAAGAGAGTAATGGAAGAGTTCGGGACGATGGGCTCTGGAGACATCCACCGACGAGGTTCGACTCCAGCTGTGAGGAAAGTACTTATTACGATGCCAGTGATAAGGATCGTCACTTTCGAGATCGATCAGTTCGAAAGACTCGCGGAGTACCTTGGACCAAGACACCACACAGACCTAGACTCGATCCATCTCCATGGCACGAAGAGAGTCGTTGGGAGGACGAGCATAGAAGATATCCACATAGAAAAATTCCTTACAAAGATGAGGAGGAGCGGAAAGCTCATTGGAAATGTAGAACTGGTCAGAGACCGCCGTGGAATGGGGAAAGAGATCCTAATTTCAGAGGTCATGATCATCAGTTTTACGAGGAAGATCGAGGCAAACGAAGAATGATGTTGTGGAATGAAGATGATCGAGACAGAGACCGCGATCGCGATCGTTTCAGTAGTCAAGAAAGTATGGGTTACGATGATGAGGAAAGATGGTCAATTCGAGAGTACGAGAGAAGAAGGTGGGAGGAGGAAGGGAGGTTTTGGAGGGGTAGAACGGGTGGCGAAGCTGATTATGCGATATATAGAAAACACAACATGCACTGCTGTAGGGACTCTAGGGAACGACCACTAGATTATAATCCGTCTGGATGGGAGGAGGACTACGGTCCAGATCGTTCTGATAATTCCCCCAGATACGTAACCAGGAAGAGACATTGGCCCAAGCGTCCAAATAGCGCTAATGAAGATCGCAATGCGGAGGTTGTTTATGCTGAGCCGAGAATGAAATACGGAATGTCGCGGTCTGAGTGTAGTGACAATGATTCCGATCTCTACCATCGACCGTACAGGTCGCGAAGTCGCGAAAGCTATTGGGAGAGTGATCAGGAATTCGAGAGTTGGGGGGATCGTCTCTATTGGTCGGAAGGGCCGGATATGAAGACTGAATCGTTGCACCGCAGAAGGATGAATCGGCATAAACAATCATCGAGACCAAAACCCCAGAGTTCACCTTTCGAGGATGATTTCACCCAGAGTATCGAGCATGGAACGGTAGAGGCACCGATTGTTTCGGAAAATCGAGTAAGATCGGATACAGAGAATAAACAACCTGTAAGTCCCCGGAATACTCAGGAGCACATTAGGAAGGATGTGAGGAAGCATATGCGGTCTAGCTTTTTTGATGATGACTTGACGCCGTCGGCATCTAGTGATACTTCAGATAGGCAACGACTTGGTTCAGATCTCAAGGCAACCCCCGAAGATCTTCCAGTTGATCCTAGAGATCCGACATCAGCAGATAGTTTTGTGTCCGAGGACAATGGTAGAGATTCGTTTTTCAATGGTGATCCCAGATTCGAGGACGACGCTTTTGCATTCAGATCAGAAATGGCTGACAGTGTACCGAATACGTCCACTCTGCCATTAAAGAATTCGAGACAAATCAAGTATGGCAATAATAGAATGAAGGGGGATTATGATATCAAAAAGTCTGAATCGGTTAACATATTTGTTAGGGAGAGCGATCCATTTGACGATGATGATTTTTTCAATTAGCAAAAACAAATGAATCGAACCATTCAATTTCTCGATTATTAAATTATTAATTAATGGAGTCATATAATTTATCTTGGTACACATGAATATCGCTTGTGTAGGGGATCAATGATTTCATCAGTTTTCTAGTCATAAAAAGTATTTGTTCTATTTAATTGCTTGATGATTTTCGTGTTTATTTGATATTATCGGAAAATTAATGGATATTAGAAAATTTTAAAAAAAATTAGATGAAATTGGTGTGGTAATTTGATTGTTATGTTTGGATAATGAGTTAATGAAATATGAGAATGATGAAAGAGGAGAAAGATAACTCTTCGCATTACGGAAACAACCAAATTTTGTAATCCTTTGTTAACAATAAAATACAATGGCACAAAAGGGAGAAAATGACTTATAAAAATGGTAAAAAAATGGCATCAATGTATTCGACACAATTCCATCAAATAATAAAATGGAATCATTGTCAATCATATATTTTCATTTTCTCCATCAATCCCATTCTTCATTTTGACTGATTATTTAATTGATTCTGAAGTGAACGAACAATGAAGGATTCTGAAGGGCAGGCTGTATATGTCATACACCCACTTTATCCTCTATCAAAGCGTTCGGTGTGCTATCCTCCATTTGACCTGCGCACAATGGACAATAAAAGAGCATTAGATTCGTCGGCTTTGTTGAACCACTGGGACGACTTTCTGCTACAATGCTGTAGTCATCCCCCTCTATTCTACCTCGACGTTAAACTCAAGTACTCGAAACACCTGGTAAACAAGGCAACAATGCAAAACCGCTCTCCTACTTTCGACGGGATTACTCCCATTTCGGACGCGCTCGTGTTCATACTAACAAATTATCACCTTTTTCCAATTTTTCACTTCGCCCGGCTCTTATTCGCATCGTAAGCACAATTTTCTTAGATTCCCGGGTAGCGGATGAGGAATGGCCAATGGTAGGCCGAGACTCTCCCAACGTTGGCAGACTGTCGGCCAAACGTCGGCCATTCCTCATCTCCTACCAGGGGTAATCCGTAATATTTTCAGAAGAAAGGCTTCAACATTTTTATCTGAATGTGTGCTTAAAAACACATTTCCTCTACACTTGAAACGTCTGCTTCCCCTCAGACCCTCATTACTCCACAAATGCTGATCTACATGTCTCAGGGGGGGAAAAAAATTACATTCCGCGCCTTTTTACGCCGAAAATATAGTGAGCGTTGTAGGAAAAGGTCTGCACAAGGTCGAACCAATTGAAATTATGAACATTTCTTGAAAGGCTTTCATTGTCACCCCATCCAGAACTGCTGGGCTCACTTCATAATTCCTTTCTACGTCTTTTTTTTTACCTATTTTTATAGAGAACAGGTCGTGGCACTTGTCGTTTATTCACTCAGAGCTTGTGGATTTTTATTCTAACCCTCTTTTCAATCCTCGCCCCCTATGGAGTCGAAGCCGCTTTATAAGGGAGTCTAAAAAAAAGTACTTTTGGTAGTGCACAAGTGGATATACAAGTGCATGCGGGTTAGTTTGCCGCGTTATACACCCCTACCACACAGTTAAAACGTTCATTCTCTTTTCTTTCAACTTGTAGGAGAACAATCGACGAAAATACACAGCCTCGACAAATGTCCACATGTCAGGAAACACTCAATTGTTTTATTACAACATTTTTTTCCAAATTTTTGCCCGTTTGAAAATTGATTTCACAGAAAAATGGACTACCACGCTGAACAGATTCTGGTGAGATAAGAGGATTATTTTCAAATGTTTGAATGTCTCAAGCATTTTATTGTGAATCAATTCTCTAAGATTTCATGTCTAACGATGCAGGAGGATGTACGAATGATTGTAACGTTTATCAATTCGCAGGTTCTTTAAGAAATCATTTTTTAATGAATAATCATTTCATAAATTTTTTTCATGTGTACTTACAATCAGTCAATATGACATGTATTTATTGTTCAGTGTGCAATGCCGGTACTATTTGGGAAATGATGCGAGTGGTTCAAAAAATGGCCTCTTCAAAAATTTAAAACAAACTAAAAATTCTCTTGTCCTAACAGGAATTCCTCGATCTTTTTTCCACGATCTCGAACTTTTGCATCCATATAATTAATGGTGAAATTATTTCGAGATAGATGGAACAATAAATTACCCTTCACCCGCGATATATATGCATTTAATATTCGCTTTAATATTCACTTAAGCCAGTGAGGCAGAAAATAGTGAATCAAGTATGTTTACTAAATTTCGCAGAGACAAGCAAAATTCGTGAGTCTATAGCGTTAGCGGTTAGTAACTATAAACCGACATCAACACAATGACAATAGCACTTCGTCCATTGGAGCTACTAGACAGAGCATACTTGAACGCGCTTCGCTGAAGCGTGTGGACCCCAAGATTTGCATCCAATTGGAATTTCAAATGGATACTCGTTGAGCCCGGCTATCATCCAAAATTATTCACTTTTACCCTGGAAAATATAATTAATCGTTCAACATTGAAAATTTGAATATTCCGGGGACTAATTCATTTCTTTGAAGTGAAAAATCTTTCCACCGTGAGATTTCTGAAATGAAAGGTAGAGTTTGCGGAAATTGGAAGAATTGAATTTGTTAGTACCGCAAAATCTGGGAATTATTGTTCCCAATGAGGGATTGTTGATTTTTGTGGGAGAACCACTCGTCACTTTTCAATCCAGTGAGTTAATCGATACCTCAATCACAATTGGGAGTCTTATTTCTTCCGATTCTTCATGATGTTTACGATTTCTAGTGGACTCTGATGATTTCTCGATTTTGGGACATTTCGAAAAATCGTAAGTTCGAGGGCAGATCAAAAATCTGTCAGTAATTGCTATTTCTCCGTGGGGTATTAAATAAAGTCGTCAAAACCGTTATATATCCCAAGGAACGTAGCTCGCGAGGGTCAACGGTCATCTTCTTATAATGGATGTATGTGCACGATAGTATTCCTTTTCTCACGTATACCCTTTCGGGTTTTTACGTATTTACCCCTCCCACCCCCCGACCCCGTTGTACCGCATTCGCCGAGGACCAAGGAAAAACCTCACCCTGAGGGGAAAACCTTGGCCAGGTACAGTCGTCCCTGTTACGAGACTACCGCTCGGCAGTA
>JAPYZN010002339.1:2622-18743 GCA_030522865.1 Psyttalia lounsburyi
ATTTTTTAATGTTAAAATTTCCGTGGAAACATAAAAATATGTATTCATAATTAATTTTCAGCAATTAGATATTCAGCACTGTTTAATACCTCAGCAGCATACTTCGTATTTCTTCCCCTCGGGACAAAGTCAATGGGTTTTACAAGGCTTGCGGAATAATCAATTTCCAACCATCTCTGGAATGAGAATATTCTTCAAGGACTACTCGAGGAATAACTCCGAGGAAATACTGAGATTCTCGTGTCTCACGCTTTCAAACTTTAAGCCATGAATTTTTTAATTATTTATGAATATTTTTACTGCCAATTTGGGGTCAACAAGCTGAATATTCTATTGGTCCTCACACAATGTGATGGGAGTATCACCGCAAAATGTTAATTTCAATTCAATTCTACAATTCAATCTGTTTGACACAATTTCAATTCCACCTCATTCCACATTTTTCCCCGTAGACCCAAGTTAATAGATTTTCCAAGTGTTACAGTATAATAAATGTTCAACTGCCGCTGGGACGAGAATATTCTTTAAGAAGTCCTGGAGGAATAAACGCGAGGAAATGCTGAGATTCTCGGGTCTCACGTTTTCTGACTTCTAGTCATTAATGTTTTAATTATCTACGAATTTTTCGACTGCCAATTTAGGCTAAAGAAGTTGAATATTCTATTGGTCCTCGCAGAATCTGATGAGAATATCACCCGAACATTTTGATTTCAATTGAATTCTATAATTCAAACTATTTGACACAATTTCAACTCCATCTCACCCCATATTTTTCCCCTCAGAGACCACTCAATAAATTTTCCAAGTATTACCGTATAATAAATGTTCAACTGCCGCTGGGACGATAATATTCTTTAAGAAGTCCTGGAGAAATAAAGCCGAGGGATCGCTGAGATTCTAGTGTCCCACGTTTTCTAACTTTTAGTCATTAATGTTTTAATTATCTACGAATTTTTCTACTGCCAATTTAGGCTAAAGAAGTTGAATATTCTATTGGTCCTCGCAGAATCTGATGAGAATATCACCCGAAAATGTTGATTTCAATTCAATTCTACAATTCAAACTGTTTGACACAATTTCAATTCCATCTCACCCCATATTTTTCAAACCCAACCCAATAGATTTTCTCAAGTGTTGCCGGATAATAAATTTCCAACTGTCGCTGGGATAAGAATATCCCTCAAGAACCGTTGGACGAATAAACCCGAGTCAACATTAAGATTCTCGCATTTCACTCTTTTCAACATTTCCACAAGTCTTCACCAAGCCAATGGTAATGTTACCAACACCACAGAATCTGTGCTAAAAGTTTTTCCTATCGTTTGTTTTTCAACCCATTCGTGATTCTGCTGAGCGATAAATTTATTCCGAATGACTCACATTGTCTCTTTGAATTCTGACAAAAGCTTTTTACGGAGTTTCTCGTGCTCTATCACGTGCTCAATGGCAATATATCTTCACTATCTCACCCCCTCCCCACCTCTTCCCTTATGCTCTGAGAACAAAAAGAACTAACGACGAAATAGAGTTACAGTAGACTTACAGTGGGAGCATTAATGCCTGCAAAAACACTGATGAAATTTGGTGAACCGTCATAAACCTAATTTATTAAAAAAAAAATGTATATTCTTCAACAAATGCACTTTTTACATTGGATTCAGGTTGCGATGTTAGCCACCGCTACCTCAGATTTCTCGTTCTTATCGAGATAACGATCGACGTAATGAAGCGTTTCGAAGGCTACTTCCACCATGATGAGGACAATAATCATCCATTCTAGTCTGACGTGGTGTCGATCGCTCAGGTGAGAGGAGAGAAGCTCCACCAGCTCTACACAGTGATTTATCTTTTCGTTCATAACCTGAAATTCACGAAAAATAACGATTATTATTTCTGGTTCTATGGAGGGGAGTTCGTGGGGACGATGAAGCTCAAATTGTCTGCAAATTCTGAGAGAATTGCCCTTTTTTTATGTTCATGGATAGCTCGAGAGTTCTCTTCGAAGTCAAATTCAACGAAAATTCTTCGGGCATTCTTCAAATGGTTCTTTAAAGTACTGAACAACTTCTTTGATACTTCACCCTCAATCTGTTTACCTCGGAGATGTTTAAGGAATACTATCAATGCTCGCCATTTATTGGAATGCACAAAAGAGATCCAAAATCAAATACAATTATTGCAACGTTCTTCAAATGACTCTATGAAGTATAGAAGAGGTCGTTTGATGTTCCCTCTCAATCTTTTTGCTTTGGGGATATTTAAGAGATACTATTAAACTCTTGAATTTGTTTTCAGTGCAAAGAAGGATTTAATTTTATGATGAGAGTCATCGAGTTTAGAGATATCTTGTCGTTGAAGAATTACGCACTTTATCATAATTAATTTTCTCATAATTGGATGCTAAAATGGGAGGAAGTCATGAATTTCTCAATTTTTAATTGATTGAAAATTAAAGACTATTGTAGTATTTCTCTAGATTTCTGTTATACAAAACAGTAATTTTCTTATAAATGTTATTGTTTTCTTGTAAACTCTCATTCTATCATTTTTTGTTTTTTTCTGCATGTTATGGGAATATCGCAAATTGAAATGTCATCAAAATTTTTTGATTTCGCATTGTTTAAAAAAAAATTGAATAGTATTTGTGTCTTTCAAATGAACCAAATACTGATAATAATAAATAACGATTATACTCAGAAATCTAGTTACCCCAAACATCTGAGATAGTAAATGTGAACGTATGCAGAGTATTCATTCAGAAATGAAGAAATAAAAGAACTCTTACCCTTGTGCGTTTAGCAGTACTAAAGTATCCACAAGTCTGCTGATAAAGTGTCTCCAATTCATCATTCTCCCAGTAAAAATCGGGAGTATCGAGTAAATCCGAACTGAGATTAATGAGATGTCTGAGTGCGAACAACTCGCCCTGCTTCCTCAAGACCTCCTCCCTCGTCATTTTTATCCTCCTACCAGCCTTCAAGTCCTCAGTGACAAACTCGATGGAGTCGATATAAGCCTCCAGCGATGCCTCCCATATTCCCAGCTTCACTGATTGAGATATAGCATTTGAAAATGTGTATTTATCCAAACTACCGGCGTCGGGTGCCAAATAGATATCTCCGTCCTTCAAGTGACTCCGTTTCCTGTCAATTTGTAGTTGAGAAGGGATTGAGATATAGTAGAAACGAGGAATTAGCTCTAACCGTGGCTCTATAAATGGGTCAGTGCTTTAGGTAACTTACTGGGCTTCGCTATACGTGTAAGACATCATTTCGCTCTCCGACTGCACCAGTGTTGGGGCGTAACTGCTGTCCTCGTATGACTTTAGGAATTGAAGGAGATTACCACTTTCCAAGTCGGGAATGTTCCACATTACTACCGTACCCTCACGGAAAAAGTATATTTCTTTTATTTCATGGTCTATTTCGTACTTTGGCACAGCGTGGATTACATCTGGCAAAGCTGCAAGGAACATCAATTTTCGATAATTGAAGAGTTATTGGTGTCACCGTTTAAAATTGTTGGTCGATACTTCCGGTACATTTATTGACAATTTTTATTCATATAATTTCACTGAAAGCTCAGGCAATCCAAATTAAAGAGATTCATTTTTTATTGGAAAATTCGAGTGAGTCGAGAGAATCCACTGCAGCTCAACAAGCGAAACCCCGTTAAAGCTCCCGGGAGACTTCAAATATCGAAATCTGGTCGGAATAAAAATGGCGAAAATTATCGCTTTATGAATTTTAACGTATCATTGGTTTACCTTCTCTGAATTAAATTTTATATCGCTTTTCAGATAAATACCACTGAATTACACATGAAATTTGATTCGCTTAAAAAATATATTTTTTTAATTGTGTGGTTTATTTTTTCGTACTTTGATGCAGCGTGGATTACATCTGGCAAGGCCGCAAAGAAAATCAATTTTCGATAATTGAAGAGGGATTAGTGTCACCGTTTAAAATTGTTGGTCGATACTTCCGGTACATTAATTGACAATTTTTTAAAGATAATTTCACGGAAATTACAGGCAATCCAAATTAAAGAAATTCATTTTTTATCGAAAATTCAAGTAAGTCGGGAGAATCCTGTGCAGTTCAACAAGCGAAACTCCGTTAAAGGTCCCAGGCGACTCCAAATACCGAACTCTGGTCGAAATAAAAATGGAGAAGATTATCGCTTGATGAACTTTAAAGTATCATTGATTTATCTCCTCGGAATTAACTTGAATGTCGCTTTCCAGAGAATGATGACTGAGCCTAGGGGCTATGATTGTACTGCAAGGAAAACCAATTTTCGATAATTGAGGAGTTATTGGCATCGCCACTTAAAATTATGGGTCAATACACCCGGTACGTTTACTGATAATTTTTATCAAATTATAGTTGCAATGAAGTTCTATAAAATGTCTACATTAAAAATGACCTCATTCAATTAATTTGATAGAAAACCCGATGGTGAGAAAAAACTACACTTTTCAACGAAGAAAACTTCAACTGCCTTTTATTTGAGTAATTTTCCCTCTAGTTTCAATTGCGATGGCGGTAGAATAACGTGAAACGTGAAGGAATGCTGTTTTTAGGATCACGTCTGTATGCGGCCTGTGACAGTTTGTTTATCCAACAATTCCAAACATACGTCAGCTTTTCACCGATTCTTATTAATAAAATCACTCCTTAAAAATCTCCAAAAAATTTATTACCACTCATTAATGAACTACATCTTCCAAAGGATTTATACAAAATTTCACTTTCACCATAATCAATCAATCAAAAAGGGGCTGTCAGTGTGGGCAGTGCCACTCATGAGTCCCCCCTCATTACTTTCAACGAGTTTAGTCCTCAACAAGTGACCAACTTGTTTATTACTGAATATCGTTTTATCATCTCCAATGATAATTCCAAAAATACCAAGTTCTGAGATAACACGTTTAAGCACGAGACTGTCAGAGCTGCCCGCACGTACAATATAATTCAATTGCGGTGGTGGATGAATTTTATCCATGAGGATCCATGCCAACCGCTTCTGAGGGCATTTCATAGACTCCAGAAAGACCCTGATGTCAAGCCCATATATGTTATTGCCCCCGCCCTCTCTCTGTGGCTTGAGAACAAAACGCTCTGGATTTGCCATTGCCATTTCCAGGGTTGGATTTACGTCCTCATCCGCTCCCAGTGCGTACAGTCCTGAGATATTTCAATGCCGAATAAGTACAATAAGACAAGTACATTGTAATGATCTCGTAATGATGCCAGCCTAATAATCATTTCAATGGCAATCTATCCCCTTTCATTTACCGCCTCATTCTATTCACTTACCTGTGAATATCTCTTTGACACGTACAACTGTTTTTTCATTTTTAAAGTATTGTGCAAGCACGCCGGGCTCGGCCAATGCCTGCTGAACCTTTTTTGTACCCGCCAGGTGATACTGAATAGAGGGAGATTTAATAGCCAGCGATCTCTCTATCAACAGTCTCACCTCCCACTCTCTCTCCGTTGGATATTGGCCCGGTTCGTATCCACATCTGAAGTAAACCACCCCGATTGCTCGATTATTTACGATAAGTTCTTTCTTGGGACCAAGACTCGCTTGGCTTGCCAACTGAGTCAATGTCCTCCTGATAACTCGGATATTTGGGTTCTGGCGTTTTATCTCGAACTCGTGAAATCTCTGATCGCAGATGTTGAAGGAAAAATCCTCGACGATGAATAATATGGCGGCTCTGGAATATTGGGAAAAATTGTCAGATGGATTTTTAGTCGATGGCTGTTGTGACTTTCGCTGCGTATCGCAGAGAGTTGGGGATTTTTATATTTTTACGGGAGTTGGCGGGGTCGGGGTGCAGGCGTGGACGTCTTCAGATGGAATTTTCCGGCTGATTCTTGGGGTTTTTTTACGGTACCAGTTTATAGATGGATTAGGGAATTTTAGAGCAATTATTTCGCGGAAATTACACGACAGAATGAATTTCAATTTGAGGTTTTTGAAAATCTCGATTGAAGACTTGAAATTTTTTATTTAAACTTTCGAAAGTCGGCTTTTAAAATTTGACCGTTTTTATTCGGAAAGTTTATAGTCGGAATCGTTATCTTTTTTCGCAATTTAATTACCGTTTTGGGTTATCAATGAGCAAAAAGTGTATAAAAAATACTAAAATCTTTGATAGTACAACTTAAATAATATGAATTGAACGAAATTTTTAGAAATCTGTTCTCATACAATCTAGTTCGACAATGAAAAAATGAAAATATCCAGAAATGTAGTGTAGCCCATCCGAAGAGCAAGATCTACTTTAAAATCTCTCACACGTTGAAATGAGGATTTTTTTGCACTAAAATAGAGGTCAATCAAATTCCGGCAAATATATAGAATATTGCAAATTTTAAGTACTAAAAATTTTATTTAATTTTAATTGTCACTAAAATCTGAAATTTTATGATTGTTTCTGTCTAAGTAAAATTTAATATAAGTTTTTTTAATAAATTACTAGCCGATTGGGCACGAGATTTGATTTATTTTTTACCAGCGAAATTTTTCGTTCAAGGAAAAATCCTCGACGATGGATAATACCGCAGCCCTGGAATATTGGGTAAAATTGCGAGATGGGATTTTACTTTGTGGTGAATGTTTTGGGTATAGCTGCGGAAGAAAGAGATTTGAGGAAAAATAGCGGAGGCGAAGGGGAGGGAGGGGGCGAGAAAGATGTTCTTACATTTTTCTGAAACTTTTCTGATTTGAGTGGATTTTTGATCATCTGAGAGGTAGGATTTTGCAATTCCTTGATTATTTAGGTTTGGCGATGAGGTTGAAGAATAATGTCAAAAGGAAAAAGATTCCTGGGAAGAAATTTGATGAACATCATTGTTGAACAAGTAATTAATTTTAAGGAGTTGAATTAACGCTGTATAGAGTCATATTGAAATGATTTCATTGACTTTTTCGTGATTTGATGAATTTTTAATCAGTCAAAATGTAATCTATTGAAAATATTCGAATGTTTCCATCAAAAATGCCTGAGCGGGCACAAAAAGGAATTTTTATTTGCTTTGAAGAATAATTCTGGTGCTATTTTGAGTTATTTTCTGCCTCGTCAGCTACTGATTGCTTCAACTTCAAATCAATCTTCAAGAGGAAGTCGAGAAAAACAAATGCTTTTTTCTGGATTGACGGAAAAAACAGTCCAGGAAGAAAAAGATTACGCACTGAAGTTGTTTTTCCTTGTGGACTTTTTTTCGCAATTAATTTCCAGGTAATTAAACTTGTTCTTCGTTTCTTTTCATGTTCTACTGCTGAATTCACTTCGAAGGCGTGTAAAGGTTTAAGAATATCTACTGACAACAGTAGAAATTCAGTGATTTTGATAATTAAATTTTGGATAACGAACATCAGATGAATGACAGTTTTCCATTTTTTTCAACTTGTCTACTGCTAAATGACGACTGATATTGAAAAAAAAATTATTATTATTGATCGATTACTTAGCAATTATACATAATGAAATGACTTTCATATATTATCGAAACGTGCAACGTTTGAAAGATAAAGCCCTTACAAAATGGTGTTGACTGGATTTCTGATGTATAATTAAAAATTCATCAAAGGATTTCAAAAGGAATGGTCCAATAATTCTTCTCCCAGTCCACAAAATATTCTGAAACAAATCCCTCTCAACATTACAATTGCAACCTCATTACATCCAAATAAATTTTCGAAACAGTGAGCTCGATGCTTTGATACATACTCCGGATCATCGTAAATCTTCCATGCATCGAGCATAGCCCCGCAAATTCCCTGGAGTGCATTATTACCAGGTAAATATTTCGTTAAATTCCGCAAGCCAAGCTCAGTCAAGATAAATTGATGAAATTTCGTGGTAATGGGTCCCAGCCATGCCATTCCAGATGCCATTGTATTAATCTCCACTTGCTTCCAGCAACAAAAGGGCTTTTGTACTCCGACATCCTCCTTGCCGCACGAATCAAGCATCAAATCTGACCTGAGCAAGCCCAGTGACACTTTCTGAGTGAAGCCCTCTTTATAAACAGTCTCATATATTTGAAAGAGCCTTCTCGTGAATGAATCCACCCTGATGGGGCCCTCCAGTGTTTCTTTCAAAAATTTGTAATCATGAGCAACTCGGTGCATCAGGGTATTCAAAATAACCTGGATTTCACAGGCATCCTCGAATTCCTCTCGTGGAAATACTGATGGTAGAAGTGCAAACGGAGCGAATTGGATTATATCTTTTGTTGTGTTGCTGGTAGGACGTACACCCATACCATGCACGAGAGCCCAATCCTTGGCTCTATCCACAAGCTCCTCCAACTCCTCCGGATCCAATGGTAAATTCGTGCATGAGGGCAGAAGCCTCTTATCATCATCCATTTTTTTTTAGATTAAAAAGAAAATCTCGATATTCAAAGGCTTCGAGTCGAAGCCGTCGAGTCACTCTCTCTCTCTCTTTTCCTCTCTTTTGAACTTACGAAGCTCAATTTCTAGATGATCTCTGCAATAAAATGAATTTCCGAAAAATTATATTTTTGGAATTTCTTCCGAAGTAAATTATTCAATGAAGATTCGGCGACTTCTGTTAAATGTTCAACTGAAAGACATTTATTGATGAATAATAAGAGAACTTACGATGCCAAATTGGCCCGTCTATTTTGCTTCAATTTTTGAAGAACAATTGATCAACTGAGTTTAGCCTGCGCTATCAAATAATTATCTCGTTCTTAAAAAGTCATAAACGTTCACTTTTTTTCCACTACTCCTGTTAATTTAATTGGCTGGTTAATTTGATTGGCTTTTTTTTGCCTACAGATCAATTAAAAGACATCTAAGGAACTCACTAATCTGACTTATTCGAACAATGGACTTATTGAATTTATGGATATCGTATTATTTTTTGCTGGATGAGAAAAACGTGACATTTCAATGGATGCATCATTCATTCTCGATCGAATACGTCAACGGCTTCCGTCACCGGTCCATCAACCCTTCAACTAGAAATTCTGCATGTAAACGTTATTCCGTGCTCTATTTTTCAGCCGGTTTCAACGTTCATTTTTTCATTGGAACAGCCTCTTTTGCATTAGTGTTTTTTTCATTCGTTTTTCTTGTTTTATTAGTTAAAATATTCGACGAGTGAATCTAGCTCAAGTGAGACTGAATAAAAGTTCATTGACAGAATTGCAATACCCCCAAAACGAATGCGTGTATATTTCTCGTACCAAATGGCCCAGAAATATAATTCAATAAAGACAAATTTTGTAAATTAAGCAGACGATTGACGCTTCGATCGTAGAATGAATTTCAATTTATTGAAACGAAAGGAAAAAAATATATATTACTAATGATATAATCAAGTCCAAATTATTTGAATTTAATAAATAGCGGATATACCGTCAAACGAGTTTCCATTATATTAATGTCTTTGGCATTGAAAGCATTTCAATTTATCAAAATATTCACCCAACGAACAAATTGAATCCAAATGAACTGTCCCAAATGTTGATAACTTATCGTCTTTATATCTGTTAGATTAACCTACACTGAGAGAAAAACGTACTTTTGACTGAAAAATTAATTCTTGTTTCATCAATATTTTTTACGATCACATAATTCTTGAGCCAATCTTTTTCTTTTGTTCCTTAAGTATTTTTCATTGTCTAGAGATGGAAGGTTATAAGGTTTTTCTTCCCCTGGACAGCGTGCATAATTAAGTGACAAGAGAAAAAGAGGTTGGCTCAAGAATTACGTGACCGTCAACATATTCTTGAACCAAGAATTAATTTTTCAGCCAAAAGTACGTTTTTCTGTCACTGTATTAAACTGACATTGAAGGCCGAAATAGTATATTTCGTAACAAGTGGAAAAAAAAAGGTTTTTGGCGAGTGGCATAATTCCACAAGTCAAAAAACACTTTTTTCACGAGTTACGAACAGCATTTTTCACCTCAATGTCGAAAAAGTCTCTTTTCCGACACATTGAGATGAAAATGTAATTTATCAGAAATCAATTTTGCACCATTCCTGCTGTGAGAATGTGACAGGATATAAGTATTGATGGTAGAGATTCACAGATAAAAAAAAAAGTCCTACTCTGTTGCTGAACTTCCGGTGACTTACGGACAATCTTCAAACCTCGAAACGTCTCCAATGCTTTCACGAAAATTCCCCCACAATGAACAATTCCGTTGAAAGGTTCTTAAAGCTGATATGATGACACAATCGAGTATGTTGAACACTAGGCGATGCTACTGTCACTGAATAATTGATTGACTCGAGCAGGAGAGTGAAACGTTTGTTACTCTCTTACTAATGCCTTCGTTATATACTGACTGTTGCCGTTGGGTCCTCAGCCCCACCCGAGTAGTCGCGGGTTGGTCGAGACTCCAAGAGATTTGCTCTCCCGCTTGGTAGCACACGGTTCAATTCAGATAGATTCACCGAGAGCATGACTCAACTCTTCCCATTTTTCGGAGAATCGTGAGTTAACATTGAGTGTGTGCAAACATTTTTCTGACACGTTACATGTGCACATGACAGATACCACTGATGTCAATTGTCATCACATGACTTAATTATGATTAATCAATAATTGGGCACAATTTATAGGTTATTACATTTTGTTTTTCGTAATTGTTTCCTCTATTGAAAAATCTTTTTAGTTTTTCAGAAGATCGATATTCAATGAGCAGAATTGAAATGGACGTCGGCGAGAATTTCCAATACTAATCGCTTTTGTTATAAATGGAGATTGAAACCTGAATGTTGATTAAACGAATGCAAACAAAATTTAGGAATTTTCTAAAAAGTAACAAAATAATATAAAGCAGATAGTGAAAACCTGGTACACATTTTTCAAGATAAGTACAGTAAATCGCAAAGTTTTCAATCCGGGGTTAATTACAAGTCGCGTACGTTTATTAGAAATCTGTTTAGATATGGGAACAATGGGTGTTTACAGAACGATTCAAGGTGACAGGGGTGTTAGTGCCGTATGTGGACAAGGTGACCTAGGTTTTACCTGTTTGTTGGTCAGTTTTGTGCGGAACCGATGATAAACCGGTTGAACTGGTTGACAGTTAGGGGATCTGTGAATTGTGCGACTATTGGTGTACCGAAAATTCCTGCAAGACCCAAAGTGTTTGTGGAGAAATTCATCTCTTCACCGAAGTTCTCCCACTGATTTCGGTCTGACGATGTTGCCCATTCGGGATCATTTTTATCTTTAAAATAAAATTTTGCACCATTTTTTATCGACAGGATAGCCGGGGGTGTTGGATGGGGTGCCCGCCAGGGATTATTGGGCATTACTTTTGTCATCATCTTTGGGTTGTCCCTTGTCGTGTCTGTATCAACATACGTTGTCTATGGGATCAAACACTACCACGTCTTCACCGTCGATCCTGGGTCACGCAACGAGTGGTGAGGTAAGTAATGTTCCGGAGCCGGTAACACCCAAACGAATTGTTTCCGACAAACGGGGGTTTCAGATCCACAATCTACGCCGTAAAATCTAATAGTACACCAAATTCCAAAAAAATCAGGACTGGCGGAGTGAAAGTGTATAGTTACCGAAAAATTATCACACCTTAAGACAATTCGATCCTTTAATTACTCACTTTTTAAGTTATTAAACGAGAAATCGAGGGTTGGCGGTTTTTTCTCGCTATTCCTCGCCATTTGAATGGGCTTAATTGAGTTAAAACATTTTTTTTGTAACGAAAAGATATCTCATGGAGGCCAATTTTTTTTATTGTCGGACTTTCGAATTTCAATAGCGTCACCCCGTTAAACAGATCATGGTCATTGCTAAAAAAAATTAAAAATTACAAATTTATTACAATCTTAAAACTCTCTCTGGAATTGTTGAAAATGTATTAAGAATTATATTAATGTAATTTTTTCCATTGTTGATTGGACGTGGCGAATATCTAGCTCTAGTTTTCCAGCTCCCGCGATTCCACAAAATGACGACAGAAATCTGTCGTTTTCCACATGGGAATCCAGATAGATTGAGCGAGAGAATGACTCGACTGGTTTTATTTTTCGGGGAACGACGAGTTGGAATTGGGTGTGAGCAAACATTTTTTGATACGTCACATGAGGGTTAGAGTCATTTCCCCTAATCACAAATGGCCTGAAATAATTTTACCCAAAAGCTGCTCCCAAGTCATAATTGGAGGAAATCACTCATGTCAAACCGGAAAAATTACTAAAAAAACGAGAAACAAATAAATGATCAACACAAATGCAGCCAAAGTCAATATATTTTCAAAAAACCGACGACATTATAGATTAATAATTCTTGGGATAAAACTAGGAAATCCAGTGACAAGTAATACCTATATCGTATACATGGCATGCACAAATACGGCAAAAAAAATTAGTTGAGGACAGCAGAAATTCTATAATACCCAAAACATGAATGACGAAAATACAACGAAAAAAGACATCCAAAAATTATTATTCAACAATTTTAGGTGGAATGACTTTTGGACGAAAATTATTTGAGTTCAATTCTAGCTTTAGGCGAAACGTGATAAGGTGAGAAGTCATTAGCCTGAACGGAATTAGATGAGTTGTGATTAGGTGATTTGTACCAGTACCAGTGACCGTCATTTTCCAATAAAATAGATCATGGTCATACGTAAACAAAAATTGAATAAGTGCAATGCATTTGTAAAATTTCCTGAGCAATTGCTGAAAAGGTTGTTTGGATAATTAGCCGGCGAGGCAATTTTTACGATAACACACATTACAACCTTGAAATTTTATCTAGAATTGTTGAAAGTGTGTTAAAGAGTTAATGTAATTAATGTAATTAATGTTAATGTAATTTTTTCCTATAGTTGATTGGATGCAGCGAATATCTAGAGTTTCCCGCTCGCGGTTCCATGAAATGACGACAGAAATCTATCATTTTGCACACGGGAATTCAAATAGATTGAGCGAGAGGATGACTCAACTAGTTACATTTTTCGGAGAATGGTGAATTGACATTAGAAATGTGCAAACATTTTTTGACACGTCCCCCGCCCGTCATTTTCCAACAGAATATATCATGGTCATATTAAAAAAAAAATTGAATACATGCAAATATATTTGTGAAATTTTCTGTACCATTGTCGTTTGGGAAATTAGTCGGTGATGTAATTTTTACGATAATTGTATAGAGGTACCCACAGCCTGGAAATTTTGCAAATCAAAATTCGTAGAAATGAAGTGGGAGAATGAGCCGAGTCCTATTAATTTGCCAACGAAAATCACATTTCCCGACAGTGCACAATTGTTTAAATTTTATGTGATCGTTATATCGTTATATTTCATTAAAATATCAATGATAATGAGAACTTTACCTCATGCCACTATGACAAGTACCCCGCTTGTAAGTTCCAACGGAAATAAATTTTTTAAACAAGAGCACTTGAGATCCGTTAAACAAATCCATATTTTTAAACAAAGTTATCGTATGCGAAAATATTTAAATATTTAGTGATATTATTTTGAGAAGGGATTGAAAAAGGTCACTAATGCCACGTCACCTGGCAAGTAAGTAAATAAATAAATAAATATCAATGACAGTGTCAGACTACACAAATGATAATTGAAAAACATACGACACCACATAAACTCTGCATCTGCTGAACAAAGAATGACGGCCATTTTCGCATTCCCAGTTGGCAATGAGATGTTACTCTCACGTTGAAACTAAATTTGTCTGCAATATCGTATCCTCATGCTCGTTGGAATTAATTATATTACATTATGCAGTGAAATAAGAGCATAGGGGGATTAGATTTCGGGGGGAGATATGAGTGCGATGGGCGAATTCCTGGATTGGCGTCATAAAACGGAACTGCAAGTATCTGTTTTAAGGGGATGAGGACAATTTTGCGGCTGTTCGGGAAACGCTGGTATTGAGGATATTGTTTGGTCAATGCTATTGAGTCGATATTACGGCGTATCAGTTAATGGACTCGGAGTATTTGTTGCTGAATTGTTGGAATTTGTTGGTTTACGAATGAGAGAGGATTGAATGGACATAATTTTTCAATTGCTCCGTTCCTGAGGGACGTATTATTACAGTTCCTTCATTTTTAGCGAGCTGGAATTCATTTTTAATTAGTGTAGAGTGTGTTAAAATAGATTAATTGAGAAATTGATTGCTCGGATAAAACGAGAGAACCATTTATAATCAGGATGCGGAGAGAAAAATCTCATTGCTTAAGCCAATATTGCTAATTATATTGATAATTGATTGTTCCAGAAGTTCACTACATTTTTTTACGGAATGTCAATAATATTTTTATTTATTGATTTGGTTTTTAGAAGAAGAGGTAGAATATATATTTTTTATTTCACGTTCTTGACCCCTGAAATTGTATAAGTTATTGAAAAAATTGTATTTTTAATGATTTAGAAATAATTGTTGAAACCGACAAAGAATTGATCGAAAATCTCTAAACGAAACCAATTTTAAATGAGCAATTTTAATGAAACAATACAGCCACTCAATTACTGTGCAGCATGAGTCGTTCAGTCTTAACCGATGCTAATAATTTCAATTGAAGGTACTGTTTGAGCAAGGGTATTAACACAAGATCGCTCCATATTACGTAATAGAGGAGCTCATTCAGTTTCGAATATTAAACTGCTGATTAGATTCCTAAATTTTTGTTGTTGTTTATTTATTACAAATCGTAATTATTGTAACTCATTCCAACTACTAGGAATTCTTTCATAATCGAGAAAATAAATAAAAATATTGGAGGAGTATTTTATAATCCGGCAATAGATTATGGATTTTGAATGCATTGAACTATTGATTCATATGATGCAATAGAATCTGCGACATTCTAAACTGAATAAAAGGTTTTGTACTCGACATATGATAATTACTTGGGCTCCAAAATTGTAAGAACCTAAATTTATTTGTTTCACAATGAGCAGATGTAAAAAAAAATATTCCATTTATTTTATCTCATGATTGGAATTTAATAATAAACGGAAATGTAGATGAAAATGAATAAAAGATAATACGAATTTTAGTCGTTTCCTCTTGGATATCAGAGTTCGAGGAGTAATAAAAAACATTGATTAAACGTCATCGTATTTTCGACAATTTAATTAAATCGTCACAGATGCCATGACAACGCAATCAGTGTTATTATTATCCCAGCGACATGCCTCGATCTTTGACCCATTCAAGCGAATTCATCAACATGAATTCATGGAGTATATGAAAAACAATAAAATTGGAATCGATGCAATAGTTTGCAGAATTTCTTCGCATGCGGACCAATACAATTGTTCATTTGCCGTTCATAATAAGAAATAATTGTAAAGGCTGACGCAACTTTCTTATCAGTGACTCACATTTTCCAGAAGTGTTGATTTTCTTCGGCACATATAAGTCCTGTGTGGTGAGTCCTTCCATGAGAGCCTCCAGATTGTACTCCTCAGCTGTCGCCAGAGCTTTGACGTTCCAAAACTACACCACAATCAACAGAAATTAATAAGAAAATTCAATTAACGGAAAATCAAGCTGCGGTTGTTCTTACAATTAATAGCTTTTTGAAAAAGTTTTTGAAACAGTTCCTTGAGTCAATAATGAATGATAATTACAGGGAACAATACTTCTAGAATTTTGTATGGACTAAGGGGATTCGTTTATAAGAGGAGTGGATGTTTGTTATTTGTTAAGACAGCCAAAAAATTAGTGGATGATGATGAATTGAAAAGTTTTCCTTGAAAATTATCTATTCGTTTCCACAACATTTTTATTCGGACCTCATAAATGTAAATTGTAGTCTAGTGGATAAATAACTGGAATTTTTGCTTTCATTATCTAATTCCTGAAGTGAAAACATTGATTTAAACGAGCCCACTGGAGTTAAAAAATATTATGTGTAGAAATTTTATGTTTTACGAGTTTTAAATTATTTATGACACAAGTGAAAAAAACGCCTATTTTTCACTACTGTCGTAAAATATTGTTTGATACACCTGAAAAAAAGCAGTTTCCAACTTGTGTGATTAGAACCCTCGCCTCTGGCTCGGGTTTCAACCCTCAAACTCATTAAAAACTACTTTTTTTCACTTGTATCG
>JAPYZN010002340.1:0-19183 GCA_030522865.1 Psyttalia lounsburyi
TGAGGAGATATTGGGGGGGAATGAAAATCAAAACAAAAGGTGGTAAAATCAATACAATAGGAAGGAATATCAACAACAGAGGCCTTCGTATGTGGGCACTATCACTGGGACTGGGACTGTTTGGGGCTCAGTTTCTCGTGGTACGAGCGATAGGACGGGCCTCAGTGGATTTGGCAATTGTGCGAATATCAGTGAACGGAAAAGTGAAGTGAATTTTTTTTTTTTGTTCATTAGGTTTTTTCGCGAGTGGTTTCTCAGTGCTTGTGGTGGATGTACAGTGTCATCTCCTCATCAGAACGACTGCTGAGTGCCTCAGTTGTTCCTCGTGCTGTTTCTGGGTCAACGTGTGCTGCCGTTGGGACCAGACGCCGCTCCGGCCCAGGTCACGCAGAGTGGGGTAAGTGATACTCTAAAATTCGTAGCATCCGATCTAATAAATCCTGACAAATCGCGTCTTGAAATTTATAAATCCCCAAACGCGGCGGAAATTTTTGCCAATTACCGGACAATTGTGGCGACAATTTTAACCTAAATTTAACAATTCTTTTTAATCATAATTAAAATTATGACCAACAATG
This sequence comes from Psyttalia lounsburyi, assembly GCA_030522865.1. NCBI lineage: Eukaryota > Metazoa > Arthropoda > Insecta > Hymenoptera > Braconidae > Psyttalia > Psyttalia lounsburyi. The sequence continues at coordinate 579 of JAPYZN010002340.1, forward strand.
GAATAAGTGTAATTAAATGGCTATTTATTCGTCGTAAGTCGCGTCTGTACAAATGGAAATTGCCATTTTGTTGACAACAATTTAGGGCGACCCTAAATACTACAGTTATCATGTGGAAATTCGTGTCACGTATTGAGCCAGTGTACGTGATTATCCTTCGAAAGGCAGCATGCTTGTATAATAAATATCCTTCTGGCCATTGTGGATATGCGAGTCAACCAACAATTCGTTTGACCCAGGAGAAATCATTTTTTTCCCTCCCTTCTCTGTTTTATCAAGCCACTGGGTTTTCGTATCCTTTGTTTTTCCCTTTCATTATTCATTGCCAGTTGTGTTTTGATATTCAAAAATTGAGTTAATATTCCTCAACGTTGAGCAAACATATCCGGCCGATCGAGGTAACACAATAAATATCCAATTTTTTTTATAATGAAAAAGAGTGGAGACGTTAATGAGAGAAAATCGAGCGATGGGAAATTTTCGATTCCCGATTGATTTCTCGATTTTCATGTCAGTCTCCCTTTCGGTGGCTGATAATTCCATCCCCCCCCCCCCCCTCGCGAGGATACATCCCAGTGGACACTGAGGTTAGTGTAATACTCGTCTTATGTGTTCTGGCCGTTGGCCAAACCTCGTGGATTTGAAAATTACACGAGGAAAAGTCGAGATTTTCCTGCTGCGCACTTTTCCTCTCCCCCCCATCTCTCTCGCTTCCATTTCATTTCGAGGATTTTTTATTTCTTCCCCCTCTGTGGAAGTGCTTTTAGATGAGACTCACTGTCTTTCTGACTCGGGGCTTTGTAGGTTCTTGCAATTTTTAAGCAAAACCTTTCAACTTCAGAACGATTTAGTAATGAGTCGCTAGACTACCACTGTCAACTTGATCTGGCAGCGTTATCTTGTTAGTGATAATGAAAAACATTTTGTATAACTGACAAAAGGGAGTAACTGGTACAGATGTTGGCTGGCAAGTGGAGCCAATTTAATGAGAGCCGAAGCAAAGCCCTACCACTGATGTTTGAGTTATGCTAGAGTGAATTCGTTGTCACAAGGTGTTTCTGCTTGACAACTTCACAAAAGGTAGCCCGCACGCACTCTTGGTGGACCATATGTGCTGGTATAGGAGTGACCACAAAAGACTGGGGGCATTGTATGGAGTCCGGAGTTCATAGGTCGTTTTATTTTATCTTGTCTCTATACATTGGCAAATTAAAAGTACTACTCATTTATCAACTGCTCAGAGGAGAGTTCAAATGACATTTTTATTTATTATTTTTCGGGGACTTTATTTTTTATTGCCGCGGAATCGGAAATTGAATGGAGAAATCCATTGGCTCGCGAATCTCATTTGGTCTTTCACGGAAGACTGATGTTTTAAATCTTATCTTAATATTTTTCCATTGATTTTTTTAAAATTAGAAGCACTTGTCATTTACGAACTGCTTGGAGGAGTCCTCAAATTACGTTTTTCATTTTTTTCGGGGACTTTTATTGCCACGAAATTGAAAATTGAGTAGAGAAATCCATTGCTCGCGAATCTCATTTGACATTTCAAGACAAATTCACGTTTTAAATTTTATTTCAATTGTTTAATTGCCTTTTTTTTTTTTCATTAGAAGTACTTCTCATTTCTGAAATGTTTGGAGTAGACTTCAAATTAATTTTTTTCATTTCGAAGAGGAGGTACTTTTATTCCCACGAAATCTACCACTGAACAGGAGAAAAATCGAGTGAGAGTCACTAGCCAATGGATTCTCCCCTTGATTTTCTCTCTTCACAACTTGAACCTACGGGAATCTGTTTTGAAATTGGTATTTTGGGGGGAGAATTGATTACGTGGGTTTGACGAAGGTTCTGACGAGTCATCAATAGAGTTTGATAAAGAAAATCGACGGGTAAAGAGAAGTAGAGAAAACTTGGTCACCTCCTCCTCTACCCCTCGAGTCTAGGAAATCTTGGTAACCACGAGTGGGTGTAAATCAAAATTGGCAGGTACAAAATTGCGACAGCTCTCGGGATTGGTGAGCCTCGTGAACCGTAGGAAAGAGGTGGGCTCGACAAAGTGTAGTAAATCTGTGAGGCCACGTTCGTGAAGAAGTAGTACGGAAAAGTTTTCATGCGGCAAGTGTGTAGAAGTGAAACGAAAGACGAATAACCGCAGTGTGAAATTTTTCTCTGTATACATAGCAAATACAGAGAGAGGGGGGGGGGGGGTTAAAATAAATGTTATCGTGCCAATATAAATCAGTTTGAATTACAAGAGGCTTCATCAAGTGTCTCACGAGTACTCAGGGACATTTTCATGGTGAAAGTTGGAGATTTGTGGGTGTATCGTGGGCGTTACGATGGGAACGCCGAAAAAAAAAAAAAACGAGAGAAAGATTTGGGGGATTGTCGTGGGATTCGTATCATCATCTGCGGGGGAAAAAAAAAAAAAAATTGTCCTCTGCCATCCGATTTCCCGGTGGATAGGGAATATCACGCTACACGTCATTTTATTTTTATCACCCGCAATCTCTTCTTTTATCCATGAGGATCATACCTGAATCAAGCAATCAAGCACTTATTTTCTCTCAGCCCATTTCCTCTCATTTTTATCGTCTTGTTTTTTTTTTTTATTCTTTTTATTTTGATACGTGTTACCAGTATTGGAGGCGCGGGGAGAAGTAGTCAATAAAAATTACGGAATAATTCGAGTAATCTGGTGGTGTGAATTGTTTTCAGTCAATTTTTATGACTGGGGGGGGGGAAATAATTTATTTTGTGGGACCGGTGGGGGACAATTTTTTAGAGGAATTAGGTCGCGATTGCAAAGCTTCCTTTCGAAGTGAGAGAGAGGGGGTGGAACTGGGGGGGAGGGAGGGAATCTCAGTGATGAATATTCTGCACATGGGACTACTGTGAGACGTGCGTCCTTCCTTCCGGGGTTGCAGACAGTGACCCAAAAGGCTGGGCTAACAGAACTCGACTAGATTTAACCCCCATAAATTAGTGCATTATTTCATTTCTGTCCGCAGAAAGTAATCGATGCATATTCATAAAAATTACCATAGACTACCTGCCAAGTTATGAGGGGAAAAATGGGAAAAATAATGCATTCATTAAGGCCACTGGTGACCTAGCCTGACGTGAATAAACAAATATTTCTGATTTTATATTTTACATAATTTAAAAATCCAATTTAACACCTGATGGCTCAAACTGTTCAAAAAATTGATCAGACTTGGGAGGGTTCAGTGAAAATATTTTTTTTATAACGCGCAGTAAAGTTATTGGAGTTTTTACGGGAAATTCAGTTCAACTGGAGACGAAATATTTTCTATCTATATATTTATAAACAACAGTTGGCTGATGAAAGTGTTGCAGTTGTAGTTTAGCACTTGTATGAACTCCAAACTTTATACACCTCGAAAAGTTTTTGGCCGTGTGTCTGTGACAACCAATACACTTAACACAGATGATACAAGTTTAACATTAGATTTACGGTTAGTAAGTTTGGATTCCTCTCGTTTGTGCTATTGTTTCAATTTATTTATTTCCCAAGTTGGGTAATATTTGACAGTCGCTCTGACAAGCCCTTCCAATTTTTATTAATTTTTTTTTTCCTCTATTCTCCCCTAAAAGTCTCATAAAAGCCAAACGGAGCAAATGGATATTCCATTTTTTTTAAAAAATCTCTCAAACCTCCCGCTTTGGATAAAAAATTAATTCCTCATTTCGTAATTTGGACGTCACTTGTTGTCATATTAAATAGACTCCTTGAATTAAATTCAGGGGAAAATTTATCTTTAACCTTCCGCTGATTTTAAAACTTCACACTCGACTTGATAAAGATTTTGCATGAGAATCGAGGGTAGTCACGAGTTGTTATTCCTACCTACTTCAGCCAGGATTTTTGATAGCCCTCCTAGATCTTTTCTATCCCCGTAGCATAAGTGCGCCATCACGCGGTGTTCATGAGCTCTGCGAATAGGTAGATGCAGTCATAAATCAGGGCAGCGGGAAATGTCGGGAGGGTCTGAGGGTAGACGAGGAAGAGAGAGCGAGAGAGAGAGAGAGAGGAAAATAAGGGCTATGGTTTTATGCACAGAAGCATAAAACATACACTGCACTCCCAAGAGCCCCCCTCCTCCTCGTACATTTTCCGTACGCGTGGCTGGCCACGCTTATGCGCTTTCTTCGTCCTCCCCGTCGCTACAGTTCCTCCCACTTTTTGCAACCCCCTCACGCCCCCCCGCCCCCCGCCCTCCCAATGTCGCTCACTTTTTCGCATATGGTCATGTGTAAACGTTCACTACATACCACCAGGATTTCCGTCAAAGTCCCTCTCTCTCTCTCATTCCGCCCCCCCCCCCCCCGCCGGGAGGGGGGTGGCCCCCTCTCATCCTCCGGGAGGGGGGGGGGTGGCCCCCTCCCATCTTCTGGGAGCGAGGGGGGTGGCCCCCTCCGACAACCTACATCTCTTGTATGTGGTCGTGGCACATATATTTTCCTACTTTTTGAATTCCAATCTCGTAGTATCTTCTCCTTTTCCTTCAACTTGAATTCACCGTGCGCCCAGAGCTAAACCAATGTATGAACTGGTCCAAGCGCGGCGAGAGGATTTGCCTACCATCGTACACACGTACCTCGTGATTCGGGATTCGAGACAAGCCAGGGGCATTTTCCAACATTTCCTCCTTCTCTTCAGTTTTTTATTTTTTTTTATTTTTTTTTCCCCCCCCTCGCCCAGTCCCCAGTTGATTTGAATACGAGTACATTTCAATTTTATCAAAAATTCGCAAAGTCTCAGATCGGACTTTTTAAATTCAGCCAATCTATCCCATTGGATAGGGCCTAAACTTCATCACTCGATTCGGGGGGAGGGAGCGGGGGATTTCATTGGATTCCAAGCGCTGGGAAGTTTGTTACTGATAAGGATAGAATTGAGAAGCCCGTTGCAACGAAAAACTTTTTCACGAAAAGAAATTCAATATAGATTATAATGGGCTGATAGTTGTCGTGATTTACGGTATTTGAATTGTGACAGTGGAGAGACGTGAGCTCTTTTGATAATTAGAAAATTGAAAAATAAACAAGTAAATAGTTGCATTTTTGGTGAATGCGTATGATGGTTTTGGTAATTAATTAGCAATATGCCACCGAGGGGCTTTATTTATTTGGAAAATATTCGTTTTACTCGAAAAATAGACAAAATAAACAAATGGTTTTTTTTTTTTAAAACACAATCGATGCCCTGTAATTCCACCGCGAATGCTCCAATTCCCACGTTATTTCGACAGAATCAAGAGGCCATTGCTATCTATTTTCTAATCCATGAATTCATCAAATTACCGCAATTATTATTAAAAAAAAAAAATACAAATATTTCAGAAAGTATGGCTAATTGAATTTCAAATCATTTCGCTAAATCGTAATCATCGAAGTCTATATCCTCTCAAAAAAATCATAAATTCAAATACGGCCCCTGTGAAGAAAATCGCCTGTAATTCAAGCTCATATTCAGTTACCCTGATCCAAAAAAAAATATATTAACCTTGAATTTTAACGATTACAATCCCTCTCTTCGGGCCGGGAAATCCATTTCTTTCTTTCAATAAATTTACCGACCAGTTCTCTATCCTCATTTGAGCGCGGGGGGGGGGGGGGGGGGGGGGGGGGGAAAGAAAAAAAAAAAGGAGTAAAGTAATATAAAATTTGTCGAGTGGACGTAAAATTTCAAGTTGAGAGAGAGAGAGGGACAAAAAGTAATTTGTCGTTACAACGGCAAATTGAGCAAGTAAACGCGTAGCTGTGCCGCAAAGTAGTTTCCTTGGAGTAACGGAAAGTGTGTGGGAGGTGCGAGCGCCCAGGTAGCGCAAGCGAGATAGAAACAGCGCAAGACGGGGAGGTGGAGGGGGAGGTAGAGGGGGGGAGGGGGGCAAGTCGCTTGGCATTAACCGAGTTTCGAGGGATTTGCCAAAGGAATATTGCTTGACGGTGTACACACATAGCTAAACAGAGAGACTGCGCTGCGCCTGCGGCAGCTCCAGCGAAAGATCCACTGCGCGATATCGCCACGACGAGGGACGTTAAGCCGTCCCTTTTCTCTCTCTCTCTCTCTCTCTCTCTTCCCCTCTTTTATTCTCTCCAGTTCGCTCCTGCTCTCCCACCTGCTAGTGTAAATAAAGGTGCCCTGGATTTCGCGAACCCGGCTTATCGTTCGTAACAACTTTATCACCGGCGTATTTCCGTGCGCGTATACTTCCTGCTGACTTGTGCGCCCTCTGTACAATCCCTCTCTCACTCTCTCTCTCTCTCTCTTTCTTCTCGGTGGATAGGGTGTTACAAAAGCGAAAAGAAATCACGACTCGGGATATCCAATAAAGTCGAAGACGGAGGGTTATCCACGTACCAACATAATATCAAGATTTTTTTCTGGATCCCCGGATTTTTCTCAATTGTGGCATTGTATTTATCTCATCTACCGCGCCTGCTTGGCAGATTGCTACGCACTCGGGGGAGGGAATAGTTAGAATGTCAATTGTACCCAGTGACCCAAGTCCTGTAAAAATTCCTGAGTAGAACTACCAAAAATACATTTTCTGCCTTCGCTCGGTTAGAAACACTCGCTTTCGTCCATTTCGGCAGAAAAATTGTATTCAACCCTCGGGAGTAAAATCAGACAAGCATTCCTCACGTGCTTACAACCCTCGCCTTCGGCTCGGGCCGTAATTTTGCGCGTGAGGACGACTTGTCTACTTTTCCTCCCTAGGTGAGAAATATACTATAAAAAATTCCTGGACTCTCGTCTCTTCAGGTCCAGACCTAGAAAATCCCAAGTCTCACTGAGAAGACTAAACCCGACTCTCTGAAAGACAATGAACAATTTCCACTCTACTTTGGGGGGGGAGGGAAATTTTAACATTACACCTGCAGCTGTCTCTCATCCCCAAATCGATTCATCGATCCCATAATAGATCATCAGAGAATTCTACTGGTGCGAATATCGCGTGCAAAATTGACGCATGTGATCAAGCCAGGAATATACCCTTGCCTTATGCCAATTCTAGGGGAGCCCCCGCCCCCCGCCCCCCCGTCCCCTCCCCGGTAATTGCCAACTCGTTACGTAAAATGGAGTGGAGTTCTCTCCAGTGCGCACAAACGAGGTATCCTATGAATAGAGCCTGTGGGAATTGTATCAGCCACAACTGCATGTGTCACTCCCTGTCTTCCTAGCCCTCTTGATCGCTTATACATATGCGCATGCATACCAAGGTAATGGGCAGGGGGGGCGGCAGGGGGGGGGGGGGTGTGTGTGGGCCTGAACCTTACAATGGGCGGGACATATCGCCCAGTGGACTAACTAAATTCTCTGTATGAGAAACTGACTGGAGTGAATTGCGATATGAGAGTTGGATACAAAAGATCCTATAATGTAACCTCACCCCACCCCCCCCCCCTCTCTACTATCACTACACCCCCTCCTCCTCCACCCCTCCAGCCTCTTTTGCCAATTGAAGGCTGTAATTTCACCGAGAATACGGTAACTCTTGCAGCTGTCGGCAGTGGTTGGACGATCAACCTCCCGAGGCACAGCGAACAATGCCCAATTCACGGGCCATCGATTTCATCCACTTTCTGCACAACCCACCATATATGTATACATTCTCAGGACAGTTATCGGTATAACACTATGGGACGTGTGTGTGTGTGTGTGTGTGTGTGTGGATGCCACCCGCAGTCCATCAAATGCTCACATAGAGTACATATTCCCGATGTCTGTAATATTATTTTCCGTCGTGTTTCCTTCGTCATTCCGGTACATTAAACTGTGGGAAAATTACTTGGACGAGGGGGAGGGGGAGAGGGGGGGGGGGTACTTTGAGATAAGACATCTTGTCATTGCCGTGAAATTATTTGAATGAGATTTTTAGGACCCGCGGGGGAGGGGACCTGGAGAATTAGGGGAGTTGGGGAGGTTTTTTGGGAGGGGATTATTTAATTGTGGGAGAGGGAGAAATTAAAGACGAGGTTTTTTTTTTTTTTTGTAATTTTTTGGGGTTTAATTGAATTTACATTCGACAGGAGTGACTCTAGTGAAGTTATTGTTTTATGGATGGGGAGGTCAATCGATGTACTGGGCACAGTTTGTTCAATGGGATTTTTTTTTTTTTTTTCATTAGGACTGTATACAAATTGTATACATTTGTACGGTCTTGCTGGGTTTTGGGTGGGGAAATTGATACGGAGTTGAATTTGAAGGCAACGGTGGAAGAGGCGTTTGAGAGGCGGTAGAATCAAAAGTTGAATATGCCATAGTAGTTTGTGCACCGTGTAAGTGAAAGCACGGCAGAAAAGTTCTAATTACTTTTTTATTTTGTGACTCACAATGGAGCCACCCCCCCGAGTTTTTACCTCGGGATCACAACTTCTTTCCTGCTTAATTCTTCGTTCCTTCTTTTAATTCAATTTTTTTTTTCACTTCTCCCTCTTTTTTTTTCCTCTCGGTTCCTCCTCTCTCCTACTCCCCTCATCACCCCCCGGTTTTTCCCTTCCTCTACTTTTAAAACCTTCCACAAGCCTCTTCTCTGACTGTACAACGGGGCTGAGTTTACTTTACGCTTTTAATGATTTTATTAACCGTGCTTAGCACTCACTTCCCTTCCTAACAACCTTTTCTTCTGCTTCCTTGATTTATTCCAACTCAACAATCAAAATCATGATAATTCAATAGACGATTTAAATTGTCACTTCATCATGAATATATGAATACAAGAATTTATAGAAAGCCATTGTTCGGGCTTGTTCGTACTAGTCTCGGTGAAATCTTAAAAAATTACTCATAAAATTTTGACGATGGAAATATTGGAATTTTTAACAATCACTTATTAACATTAAATCTCTCTATTTTATTATACCGAATATTTTATAATTGAAAAATCTAGAATTCCGAAGGATTCCACAAAATCAATTTTTATTTGATCGCAATTACAATTGCCATAATAAATTCAATGAAGTTTCTATTCAATTTTAAACAATACCTCATTAAAATAAAACCTTCTTATATTTTACAACAATCAAAATCATGATAATTCAATAGACGATTTAAATTGTCACTTCATCATGAATATATGAATACAAGAATTTATAGAAAGCCATTGTTCTGGCTTGTTCGTACTAGTCTCGGTGAAATCTTAAAAAATTACTCATAAAATTTTGAAGATGGAAATATTGGAATTTTTAACAATCACTTATTAACATTAAATCTCTCTATTTTATTATACCGAATATTTGATAATTGAAAAATCTAGAATTCCGAAGGATTCCACAAAATCAATTTTTATTTAATCGCAATTACAATTGCCATAATAAATTCAATGTTTCTATTCAATTTTAAACAATACCTCATTAACATAAAACATTCTTACATTTTATAACTGAAAAATCAAGAATTCCGGAGAATTCAACGAAACAGAAATTTTACAAAATTTCGGGGAAACATTAAAAATTTTTTTCACCCCCAAAAAATTGCAACGAAGCTATGGCTTAATTTTGCGTGAATTTTGAAGCCTTAGGGGGGTTGAAAAGTGAATTTTTAACACGCCTACACAAATTCTATATCGCATAAAAATTAATTACATCCAACGCAGTCACACTTCTTGACCCCCCTCCCCGCCCTCCCCCTGTCATAATGCAATGGCCCTTTGCGAATAGTATATTTGAGTCCTTTTATACGGCACTCTGCTTTATCACTAAAACTCCAGATATATTATGAGTCCAACTGCAGGACTGACCCACTTTTATGAGCGTCACACACACGATGAATGTCCAATAAAAGGAGCAGCATGAAAATCAACGGAATAAAAAAGGGGAACTGCTACATTGGGTTATTTACAGTTTGAATGAACTTTTCAAGTCATTCAGTTCGTGTGTGTATGCATGAAGGGATTGGGGGGGGGGGGAGTAAATGTAAACATTTAGTTGGTTACATTGAAGACTATAACGTGGTTGTTGGACTGCCAGTTGAGTTCAACAATCGAACGTTTACACCGGCATTTATCGCGTCATGAGTAGCCGGGGGGAGGGGGGGGGGAGGCGAAGGGGGGGAATACGTAGATGCCAGTTTGCTCTCACAGAAGCCATCCTATCAACTTGCCGACCATAATAACAATGAAAAGATGAGGTAAATCGATAGCTCGAGTGCCAAACTCTCACGCCAGCTGTTGAATTGACAAAAGTTGGCGATTTTTTTTGTTACAAAGTTTTTTGATCAATTTTTGAACTCCACGGGTACTTCTGTCGGTCGATTTTTCCGCAGTTTTTGGTTGATAAAAATAACTCTAGAGGTGGCGATAAATTTTCATATATTTCAACATTGCTGGCGAATTGACAGGAGTTTAGAAATTTTTTTTGCAAAATTTTGACAGACGAAATTAGGGAACTTTACTTGGAACTCCTGTTCAATTTTTTTTTTCAAGTTTTGTCAGTGGAAATTTTTGAACTCCACTGGGAACTCCCGTCGATGAATTTTCCTCGGAGTTCTTGTTCTCCAGATTTTTCTTTCAATTTTTTAAACGAACATTGTAGACAAGAGTTGTTTAAAAAAATTCTTCAACTTCACTTGGAACTCCTGTCGATCTATTTTTCCCGGAGTTTTCTTTTTAATTTTTTTTTCCAAGCTTTGTCAGTGGAAATTGTTGAACTCCACTGGGAACTCCGGTCGATGAATTTTCCTCGGAGTTCTTGTTCTCCAGATTTTTCTTTCAATTTTTTAAACAAACTTTGTTCGAACAAGAGTTATCCTAAAAATCCTTGAACTTCACTTGGAACTCCTGTCGATCTATTTTTCCCGGAGTTTTCTTTTTATAATTTTCTTTTGGCTCGGATTTTCCTCTCGATTTTTTATGCTCACTTTTTGTCAACAAAAGTTATTTCCAGGGTTCCCGATAAATTTCCCAAAATTCAATGACAAAAAAGGGGGGGGTGGGAGGGGGAGTGGAGGAGAGAGAATGGAAGTGGTGAGGAAAGATGGCGGCGATAAGGGTAGAAAATCAGTGGTACGTAAGGAGTGGAAAGCCATAGGATAGCGTTCCTTGCATTCCTTTATTTTGCCCCTGAATCGTGTAATACGGTAGCGCGCGTGGCCTATGGCGTGGAAAATTGCGGCGCTCCACCGATATGTATCCAAGACGAAATATCTTACATGAGCGGAGAAGTTTGTTGGTAGGTGGGCAACGTTAGCCCATCCCCTGTATCTCTTTTTTTCTTCCCTCTTGTATCCCTTTTAGGGTGACTTCCATACACTCACCCTCGCAGCTCAATTTTTTTTTCCTCTCTTTTTCCTCCTCTTTTAAGGTCATCGGCTGGACACGTGCAGGATTTACTTTATAACCCTCCACTTCACTTTATCCCACTTGACGTTGCTCTTTTTCACCGTCGAGATTATCCGGCGCACTTCTCTCCTTCGTTTATATTTAAATTGAATAAAAGTATTTATTTCAACTGATAAATTTTCATTCACTGAGAATGAGTATTATCATGCATGAGACTGGCTTGGAGATAAAATATTGAGTTGCAAATGAATATTACTATCTCGAGTGGGGGGGGGTGCATCTAGAAAATTGCTGGTAAAGTAAAGCGGTTTAAGTAGTCTGTCTCACTTCACAGAGAGAATCCATTGCTGGAGAAGCTGGAAAAGCTCTTGAGTCGTACCTACGTACCGTATGGGTTTTCACCAGTACATGAGTTCTGCTTCACTCCTTCAGCGATAGGGGTAGAAATTTTCAGAAGTATTCGCGCACTAGGCTTGCTTCTCGTGGTCGAGTGTATAGTAAGAACTTACACACCCGGCAGTCTTCTCACCGTAAATCCTGTGAGAAGCTCCAAAGCTTTGAGGATACCTTAATTTAACGTTATCTGAGATAGTTTTTTCCCCCCCTTCTTCCCCTTCATTTTTCATTCTTTCGGCGGATTAAAACGGGATAAATTGCAATGCTCGAAACAATTAGCGGGGGTCCGGGCCAATCCAGATCATTTTTTCCAGTGCCGGAGATCTATTGCGGATTTACTACGCAACACAATAGAATTGAAAATTATTAGTAAATAACATGAATTACTAACGCCGCGTGATCAATTTTTATGAATGATTTTTAGTAATTTTTTTTAAGGGCAAAACTGAAAATCCGCTCTCCTGGTGGAAAAGTGACTTATAAAATTTATCAGGTCTCCGGCAATGAAAGTGGATGTCAATTATTTAACGATAAATTCTTCAGCGTAAGGTGGAAGTAAATTTACGTTGTTCGTGATTAATCAATTATTTATTAAAAAAAAATATATATATACGCGAACGGAGGAAACTGCGCTCCGAAGAATTTCCGTTGTCCAGCTTTACATTTCGTTCTATCCTGTTTCTCTCTTTCTTTCTCTCTCTCTGGATTTACCTCTTCATTCAACGTTTATAGGGGCTCATGACCTCACTGGTAGATAGGAAAGCCAACAGTCGTTGTGATTTACAGTGTGGAATTACGCCCTCGCGGTTCTTCGTTCGTATGTCACTAGCAGAAATCATACTCCCAACATTTGCCATTTATTCATCAATTTCTTTAGCCAATGTTTCATGAAAAGAAAAGGAAAAATAAAAATAAGTAAAACTAACAAATAAATGGAAAAGAATAATTTCTTTTCTCTCGTTACACTCGCGAGACATTACCCGCTATTTATTAACGTCACTCGAGACTAACTCATTCATCCAAATTCAATTTGTTGGCTCTGTCTTCGGTAGTTGTTATTCGAAAATATTTTATTGGCGTAAAGTGAAAGAGGATCTCGAGATAATTTCGACGTAATTGTCGCGGAGAGTTGAAATTTACGGCTAGGGGGAGGGGGAATATATAGTTCCGAGTCCATTCAGTGCGATTGGAGAATCGAGAGGGGAGTCTATAGATGCGCCAGACAATTCACCGATCTCTAGGGAGTATAATACGAGACACTGTACAAATGGGAGCTATTGTGTCAATCTAGTCGGGGTGGATGCGTTAATGATGAAATGCGAAGAAGCCAGATGGTCTCATTCAGGGGAAAAATCGGCCTATAAATGTCGATTTATGTCTTTTTTTTTTTTTTCAACTCGGCTATTCAGAACAACAGGTGTGCCGATTTTTACGACAATCGTCAGATTTTTTTTACTATTTAAATAATAATATTAATTTTCAAATGAATAGATAAATAAATACATTTTGGGCCTCATGAGGACTCTCCCACGATTTGGGGAAAAATTGGCATGGGAGACAATTGTCCTGGGAAATGATTTTCCGCCAAATATTTTACTCAGGGAAAAAAAATTTCCCCCGGCCGATTGGCCACCGGAAAGTGATTTTCCGGGGGACTATTTCCCCGAGAAATCATTTCTTTCGTAACTCGAGGGGACGAAAAATTTACCGGGCGATAATTTTCCGGAAAAATAAATATCTGGCAAACAAAGAAATTAATTACTCGATTTTTTTACCATCTATTTATCCTAAAAAATATTAATAACACAGTATTAATAAATTATGAAGGTATTGAGAGGAAAGAGCATTCCTAGATAATTTTGAAACAATTTGTGGAGTACGTGACATCGAATCGATCTCCCGGAAAATCCCAAAAATTCAACCTGCTAACGATCCTGCACAGTCTGCAGGTGAATAACGACCGGGCCGTCGGTGAAACGTCCAAAGACGGGGGCGAGGGGGCGGGGGGGCGAGGAGAGAACAAAAAAAAAAAAGATGGAGAGAAGGGATTCTTAATGGGAAAAAAAAAGGGAAAACGTAGAATTCAACAAAAAATGTGGAGTTGGGTTGTGTGTATAGGTATATATTTATACGAGGGCTACAGATCCTTGGGCACGCCCCATTGTTTGGCCGAGCTCACGGCCACGAATTACGCTCTATTGATTCGTTCAAAGTGAGCGAGAGAGAGAGGGAGAGAGGGAGAAAGAGGAACGCGCGACGGTGGGTACAACTCCCGGGGCGGCCGATTAATCGCAGCAATAATTTTATCAGAGGGTGGATCGTGAACGCGCTCAACCGATTATTCTGGTTGGCACACGGTGGACACGCGTGCGACGGGCATAGTGTTGGCCTGTCGTGTCCCCTCTCCTCTTCATTTCCACTCTCACCCCTTTTATCCACCTTTGAGCCCTTAGTTATCGTGTGACATATCGTGAGGTATTGCTCGAACGAGTAATGTGATATAATAATAGAGGAAAACCGGAGGGACTTCATTTCGACTCTCAACCAATGACTTCCTCACTTTATTACGCTTTTTGAGGGGTCTCGCGATGATTTTCGAAATATCACAAGCTCCCCTCTCCCTCCCTTTTTTGGGGGAGTTAAAAAACCGGGTGACAATGAATAAAATGTAACTATCGTTTTTTAATAAATTTTATTTCATACGGTCATATATTTAAAAAAAAAAATTTGCTGGAAAATAGTAAAATTTTTACGAGTCGAAGAAATAAAAAGAGCGACGGTTTTGGATGGACATGGGGGACACTGGGGGTGTATATTTTCATTGCCAAAGTCTATTATAAATAACGCGAATGAGACATAAAAATCTGAAAGCCTACTTCATTTTCCGCAATGGACAATTCCATTTTTCCTTTGTACTGGATAATTCACAATTGAATATTAATTTTATTCTCATATTCGCTGTAATTGCGCTCGAGATCGAGCTTCTCTGTAATGAAAATATACATCAGTTTATTTTGTTTCAATTTGCCCGCTGAAAATTGCTGTGGATTTTTTTTTTTTCATTTTTACGAAATTATTTTCGCATTTGATCGTATCATCCGCGAAATCAATCCTAGGGAATTTAAAATCACCCGTTTTGAAACGATAATTGAGGGATAAATGTTTTGAAAAAAAAACATTTGCATTGCCGCATTTTATTTGCTCAGATAGTAAACAAAGAAACGAAAAATTGGGAGGTTTGGTGAAGCCCCTTTGGGTGGAATGGCCATTAATAAATTAATACCATAAAAGATGAAATGAAAATTATACCTGTTGCAAATGAATTGGAAGTGTGGATCGAATATTATCAGTGACCCGGCCTCTCATATTTTACCAACTCGAAATCAATTTCACGTTTCAGCGAAATCCTTCAGCGAATCGACCCCTCCAATTATCCGTAATCCGCTTGGATTCTGGAAAGACGATTAATATACCTAAATAATTTATTGCCATTTCCAATAATTGAGGTAACTCTCATGATCATTCTATTGGAATTTCATTTTATATCATTAAAAACATATGTAAAATTGGCTGATAAATGTCGGGTAATAAGGCCCCGTGACCTGATGTTCTGATGCCGCCGACCCCGACGTGAATTTTCGACGATTTCTCAAGAACTATATTCGCCAACTGACCCAGACCGGGTGCAATCGATTCCTGAGGGAACGTTGGTCCCCGGGGGAGTGCTACGAGCCCCCAGGACCCAAGTTTCCGCGCTCCTGGGGACGCCAAAGTGAAATAAGGTCCAGTGATCTGATTTCCTGGCGGACCTCCCAGATCGTAAATTCGTTTTTGGACGATTTCTCGAGAACCACGAGAGGCAGCCGACCGGGGTTACGTCCATTGGATTCCTGAGGAAATTCTAGTCCTCCCCAGGAACTCCTCGACCCGTCAAACATCCAATTGCGGTCCTTTTGTAGCCGCCAAAGGGAGGAAAAAAATGTCGCGTGACCTGATTTTCTGTTGTCGGGTTTTCGCGATTTTTCGAGACCTAGAGATGATTCCAGTGGAATTTAAATTCCCCTCGGAAACTCCAGATGGGGGAAAAAAAATCTGCCGACTGCATCAGTAATGAAAATCGCAGAAATGGTATGAAAAATTTTATTTAACCTCTACCTCTCGCCCAGAGGGATATAATCCAGCATGTGAATTCCGCTGAGAGCGCTCAGTATTTCTCTGGCGTGAACATATAGCTCTAGACGAACGTCTCCGTGCTATATCCCCGGAGAACCCCCAAAATCATATACGTGAATGCACAGGGACTCCCCCAGTAGCAGATCCCTGAGCACTCTCCTATGACCGTAGTAATGTTAGACTCATGACGTATGTCAGGTCAAGTCTGATGGTATTCTCTCATTCATATTCATATTCCTACGTGCGCATATGTATATCAATGAATATCAGCATATTCGTGTCCATTCTAACACTTCCTTGTTTCGCTCCCCATCTATTTCACGCCCCACGTAATTTTGATCGCGTTGGGGGAAAGTTTGTTTTTTTTATTCCTAACAATTTGGTCGCATCGGTCTCTTATGTCGGACGAAAAAATATTTCCAGTCAATTGCGGAGGCTCTAATTCACCAGATTCTTGGGGAATTTCCTCAGGAATCCAATGCCGTTGAGCCCGAAGCGCTAGCTCCTCTAGTTTTTGAGGAATATTGAAAAAACTGAAGTGTCCTCCAAATTCATTATTTTTATTTCCACTCTTCGGGTTATATGGGCCTTGAAAAAATATTTCCGATCGGTTCCGGAGGCTATAATTCACCAGATCTTTAGGAAATTTCCTCAGGAATCCAATGCCGTTTGAACTGAAGCGATAGCTCTCTTAGTTTCCGAGGAATTATAAAAAAACTGGAGTTCCCTCGAAATTAATTAACTCAATTTTTAGTCCGTGAGTTATCGGGGCCTTGAAAAAATATTTCCAGTCGGTTCCGGAGGCTCCAATTCACCAGATCCTTAGGAAATTTCCTAAGGAATCCAATGCCGTTTGAACTAAAACGATAGCTCTTTTAGTTTCCGAGGAATTATAAAAAAAATGAAGTCCCCTCGCAATTACTTAACTAAATTTTCACTCCGTGGGTTATCGGGGCCTTGAAAAAATATTTCCGGTCGGTTCCGGAGGCTCTAATTCACCAGATCCTTAGGAAATTTCCTCAGGAATCCAATGCCGTTTGAACTAAAACGATAGCTCTCTTAGTTTCCGAGGAATTCTAAAAAAACTGGAGTCCCCTCGCAATTAATTAATTCAATTTTCACTCCGTGGGTTATCGGGCCCTTGAAAAAATATTTCCAGTCGGTTCCGGAGGCTCCAATTCACCAGATCCTTAGGAAATTTCCTCAGGAATCCAATGCCGTTTGAATAAAAACGATAGCTCTCTTAGTTTCCGAGGAATTACAAAAAAACTGAAGTCCCCTCGCAATTAATTAACTCAATTTTCACTCCGTGATTTATCGGCGCCTTGAAAAAATATTTCCGGTCAGTTCCAGAGGCTCCAATTCACCAGATCCTTAGGAAATTCTCTCAGGAATCCAATGTCGTTTTAATTGAACCGATAGCTGCCTTAGTTTCCGAGGAATTACAAAAAAACTGGAGTACCCTTGAAATTAATTAACTCAATTTTCACTCCGTGATTTATCGGGGCCTTGAAAAAATATTTCCAGTCGCTTCCGGAGGCTCTAATTCACCAGATCCTTAGGAAATTTCCTCAGGAATCCAATGCCGTTTGATTTAAGCCTCTAACTGCTTTAGTTTTAGTGAAATCGTGAAAAAACAAGAGTCCCGAAAAAATAATTATCGATGCTCAGTTGAATTCCTCATAGCAGGGGCTCAGTTTCATCAGCAATCGTCTCTATCTCCATCATAACCTCATTAATTACCCGGATAATCATAAATTAAATGGTAACAAATGTCCCCTGAAGTGAACGTGAGAGAGATAACGGATAAATGGAAAGAATAAACTTAAAAAAGTAGTAGAAAATGAGGGCTAGGAGAGCGCAAGATGGACGGAAACGGCGTGGCACGTGTAAGACGTAATATATCTGGTGTGCTGGGAATACAAAACGACCTGGAATACATCTTACGGTAGAGTAGAAAATTTTCAAGCGAAATACCGCTGTAGAAGGACTGGTGGGGGGGGGGGGGGGGGGGGGGGGGGGGGGGGGGGGAGGTAAAGAGAAAAAAAAATATCACGTTGAGACGAGTGGGTGAGGCACGTGAAACTCAGAAAAGGAGCGGAATGAGAGCGTTTGGAATTCAAGGAATGAAGGCCCCCTCTCCCCCCGCCACCGCCCCTCCCTCCAGTGCTTATGAAATATTTATTTGATGCTCTGAGTAGACTACTATAACTTATGCAGTGCTCATCATTGTTGACAGCGGCCCAAACCGTTCCCTCGACCGGGTGATCTCCACTTGTGGCGGTAGACAATTGGGGGAATAGGTCACTTTGCCAATGGACTCGATTGTCCTGGATTTTACGAATCATTACAGACTGGAGCATAAAAATTCGTGGATTTACGGAATTTTACGCTCTAGAAAAATTGGAGAATATGTCGTTAAATAGGGGGGCCTTATTAACAATTTATTCATAAAAATTGGCAATTACTGCTGGCGTAAATCGCATTCGCTTTCCTATTACCTTTCAAAAAGGAATTCTTGGGTCCTCTTGCTGGCAATGTTTATCGGATATTTTCCAACGTAGACATTTTTATTTTATTACAGAAGAGTCTTTTGTCAGGGGAAAAATGACCTCGTACTCCCGGCGAATGTACTTTGATATTCATGTATATCCCAAGACGTCGGATATATTTTTTCACTCCTCCGGGTCTTTTGATCGGTTCCCTTAATTATTTTGCCAT
>JAPYZN010002341.1:0-12287 GCA_030522865.1 Psyttalia lounsburyi
TCAGGATTTGATCCAGTTACCATATCAGATCCTGATCTATCATCCAGCCTGACCTGATCAAATCCTGATCAGGACTTGATCTAAATTTCCACTCGGGATAGTTGTACTCTACTGTTTGAAAAATTGTTCTGATGCGTATTTCGGCATGAAGAGAAGAGTTCACGCCAGATAACGAGAGGGTTACATCCCCTCGAATCCCGCCCTCACTCCGAATTATATGTGGCTTATGGGAAACTGACCGGTCCGGATATGTCACGATTTGTATTGGGATACACACAATATCTTTCTCTTCCCCTTGTTATGCTGTATGTGTAAGCCCCGATAATCGTATGAATACACTCTCGTACCCCCCGGTCTCACACATTCGAGTTTCCCCTTCATTATTTTCATGTACACACAGGCATGTGTGGAAATTGGAATTTCTTTGTTACAAATGTGAGGGTCTGAGTGGTCTGATCTGATTCTGCGACTCAATATTCAAGAAACTTCACCCATAGAAAAAATAATCTATTGTCTTCCAGAAAATCAAATAAATATGTATTTTGCATTTTTTTGGAGGGAGAGACTTGAAAGAAAGTAATGAAGATTACATTCCCACGGCTACAGATCAAACTGAGGCATATAATAATCTCCTTTTCCGGCGATTCAAGGAGAATTGCCCAACAGCTGATGCTCAGCCCCGTTACTCTTCCGTTTTTTTCCTTTATATTTGTTTCTAGGAGTTGAAACAAGAAGCTGGCATCAGGCCATCGTTATCCTCGTTCAACCTCTCGTGTGTTTCGCCGAATAAAAAACTCTCCTGGAAACAAACTCAACACGAGACAAGAGGCCGGTTATTTGCTGCTTGTTGGGCAGCAGGCTCCGACTGGACAAATTGATGTCACACTGAATAACACGTATTTTTCAAGGGGATGAAAAAGGAGAAAATCACATATTTTTCAATTTTTTTGAAGAATAAAACATTTTTGGATTTCTTCATTCCGTTTCATTAATTGTACGCACAAAAATATAAAACGTCCATAATAGGAGAAAGGAGATAAAATTCAAGGAGTAGATACATTTGAACATGTGGTACTTTTTTTTTATTATGTCTTTAACTCTGTAGTGAATTTATTAGCAAATTGTGAAGACATTTTTATCAATTTTTTGTTATTCGAATAACGAAAAATTCATTCGAATTCATAATATTCCAGCTCTACTTCGTGTGTTTCTCTGGTAATAGTCTGTTATAGCACCTCACAATTTTTCCTTCGAAATCTGAAGTATGGTTGGGTTAATTTTGCTTGCATGTTGTGGAAAATGACATTTCTAGTATCGAATACTGGTTACTTTTAATGATTTGATTATACCAAGACATAAAGATCTGAAAGTCAGTATACTTGAAATGTACGGAACCTTCCTCTCCCCGTCCCTACTAAAGATATACAAATTATATCATTTTTCATCACGCTGTTGGAAAAGTAACTTTTCCCACCCATTGAGATGAAAAATTTTGTTCGTAACTCCTGAAAAAGGAGTTTTTTTTCACTTGTTACAAAATATACTATTAAATCAATTCTAATAATTTAAATCAACGTGCGGTAGGGTATAAACAAACCTCATCAGCACAGCGTTACCCAGGGTTCGCGACGGGGACGCGGCTGGTGTAAACCCCACAAGGTGCAATGGTGTTCATTTCTCGTCTATCAAACTATTCACCTAAGTGAGTCCTAAGTGAGTGATTTTATTGTGGATTTTACATAGTTTAAGTACTAAGTGGTGAATAAATGCGGTTTCACAAATAAATTTAGATGAGTAGCTACGTCCTCATTACCATTTTTATTATTTCTCATCGGCGAATTTCGCCTAAGGGTTTTGATATAAAAAGTTTTGTTTCATTTCCATAGCAGGTGCATTTCAATTTTCAATGGTGTTAACGTGAATTCAATTTAAGAGGAGACTATATGTACCTAAAAACGAATAAATGGTATTAGTAATATTCGTTATCATATGTTGACTAGTCAGTGAAAAGTGCACGATGATTCATTCAAAATTTCAGGAATAATTATTCAACGTATTTATGGAAGTAGTACGTATCTACTTTCTATAAAAATATTTACAATTCTGGAATCCATTCATTACAAATTTCATAATTTATTTGTGTTCAATTTTTTTTTGCTGAGAATAATCGAAGAATTCAGTCGGAATTCACAATATTTCAGCTTGACTTAACGTATTTTTCCTTCTCCACCCTTAAATTTCATCTGATGAATGGTTTTGATGAGGAGACATAAATCCAAAACGACTATTGAGTTATAAACGAATGAAAATATCCATCCAAACGTGTAAGATACGATGTACACTTTATGAAGTGGCAGTCACGTGTCGTACCGCTGTGATATACCAGTGATATCATTCTCTCCAAGGGTCCACACACGTGTCACACTACGTGAAGTCTATCCGGGCGCTCCTAGTTCATTATATGCGTGTGTGTGTGTACAGTTCGCCAAGGGTGGCATATCCCAACCCCCGGGAATACCGATCAAACGAGTCGGCGCCTGATCATAATCGCATTTTGGCTTCTGTCGTTTCATAGTGAAAATCACGTACTGTGGATGGCTCAGGGCCATTATATTATTGCACTGACGAACCACTACAGTCAATTTATAAACTCCCCCGAGAGAGTTCGCCTTTGGATTCATTGAATTCCAACTAAAATAGTCTCATTTATCTTGTTTTTTTGCCATGAACATATGTCAATCGCGGAAATATAATATTAAGGTATTAGTTGGTGAATATTATTTTTCACGTATCTGAGGTTTATAGGCCGAGCTGTAAGTGAGGTCTGTAATTACATTCTCCAACTATCTTATTTTATTGTGTGACATCGAAAAGTTGAAAATTTGAAAAACATTTTAGATATCAGGAAAAGCAACCGAACAAAAATCGTTTACCTATGCAAAATTTGTTTTCCAACTTAATAAATAGTGTCGATACGAGTGCATAATTTTCCTTGAAAACCCTCTCAAAGTAATTGTTTTGACTCGACACGCAAATAGTGAAAACATGAGTAAACGGAAAAAATGGCTTATCTATGATTGGATTGAGATAACTAAAAACAATAGCTTTTATTTAAAAAAAACTTTACATCAGATGCAAATATTGGTGCACAGAGCATTTTAAAATCAAAGACCCGGAATTTTGTTTCCACTTATAAGAATGATTATCGAATTTTTTGGATTTCTGGATGTTTAGAGTGCACGTGCCGTAGAGTCCACATTTTCAATATTATTCCCGAATCCTACAGTCTCATAGTTACGCTAGGACGCAGGTACACAGGCTCCAACATGGTTAACTCCGATCGTCTGCTTAATATTCCAATTTTACGTAATGCCTGGGAAACCCGAATTACACAATTTATTGAGGTCTCCTCCATTAGACTGAGTAATCGTAAATATTTCCAAAATTTATGACTTTCCCGGTGTTTTCAC
The DNA here is from genome assembly GCA_030522865.1 of Psyttalia lounsburyi. Taxonomy (NCBI): domain Eukaryota; kingdom Metazoa; phylum Arthropoda; class Insecta; order Hymenoptera; family Braconidae; genus Psyttalia; species Psyttalia lounsburyi. The sequence goes on from JAPYZN010002341.1 coordinate 3,471, forward strand.
GTACGTAGAAAGCCAAGGACAAGAGGCAATGACCCGTCGGTTTATAATGCTATAGCCACAGAATGGCTTAAACAATATTTTGCAATTTTATTGTTGTCCATCTGTAAACTCCGCTTTTTAACCTGTCATTGGAAATTTTTGCGGATTTATTCAAACTAAATGTTTATGATAATTGAGACTTTCCAAGATTTTTCAATACTTTCTAAATTATTCCCGAGTTGCCTGGTTAGGGGTATGAGTAGTTGGGAAAGCGCGCAATGAATTTACTCTTTGCCGGTAGCGTTTACAACGGTCGAGGCAAGAATGGAGGAGGGACGGATCGGAGGATAGGTAAGAGGTACTACTTTTGGAGTCAAAATGGAAAGTGCAAAATTTACCCACAAGGCCCAACCAACTTTAACCGAATATTGACCCATAAATTCATGAAAAATTTTATGATTTATTGGACTCAGGGAGTGCGAATGAGAGTGCCCCTAGAAATTGGTAAACGCTCAATATGCTGTTGGCCGCAAATTCACAATACAAGTGATTTTACGGCGGGAGGTCGCAAAATTGTACAACCGCAATAAAGAAATATTTTTGGTATTGTAACCATTTTAAAGAGGGCTGCTGTTGAACAATTTCCTAAGGTCAGTGTAAAGTTGATTTTTACTTTCATTTTCAACATTTACTCAAGTTAATGAATAGAAATGAGGGAAATGATCATAGCATACTTTGTGAAATTGGTTTTGAAATACGTATATCAGCTGAAAATTTCAATTCTAGCTAAGATTAAACAATTGTTTTCATTTCAGCTGTTAACTGAGAATTTTTCAACTTTTGTACAGAAAAAAATTCAAATAACCTTGAATTTTCAAATAATTGAAAAGTTATTTTCCGTCAAATTTCTTGAAGCACATATTGACCGGGGTTTTTCTGATTCAGATTAAGAATTTTTATCAAAGTCTGCAAGCGCTTAAAGAAATTTTCATTTATTTATCTGAGAGATGAACTTCTTATCTGTATTTAGATAATAATTGTAATCCAGCCACTGAATTTTTTTATTATTTACTATTGTATTTTTTTTTTTCAAAAAAGACGAAAGAATTTTCCTTAACCACGAAAAAATAGCATTTACGCACAATTTACTGCCAATGCTTAATCATTCGCAATTGTCAGAGGACAAATGTGCTCTAATTTACAAACACTTTGACTGTTTCCATGAGATTCTGAATTTACAAAGCCAATTTTTTTTTAAATTCTCGTGATACCAAAATATGATAAAAATTCACCAAAAAAATACCGGAAATTTCAGCCGAAAATGTTTAAGAATGAGCTGTTGAATTGATCACATTCAATCGAGAATGGATCAATCTTTACTGATTAATTAGTAATCCAGTACGATATCACAACTACCTCGTTACGCCTTCGATACATCACATACACTTAACCCGCATCTATTGACATCCGTCCCAGCGTCGACTGTCAGTTCTTTGTCGGGTTGTTTACCCCCTAATTCACTCAATCGCGTTGAAATGACGGAAGCCGAATAAACCTAAATACACCTACAGATCCCACGGGTCCATTGTTGACCTCCGAAACTGAATCAAAATACTCTCCTCCTGTATCCACCGATTTCTCATACCTCATGTAAATACACCCCTATAGAGATTATCGAAAACAATTTTAACGATTTTTTGGGAATAAGAATGCCACTTTCATCGAAAAGGGGAGTGCGGGTTTTGAGGCCGTCGGCAGCTTGAATTAACTGCTATTTGTCACCCTGGGTGTGCTGTGCACGCTTGAATGAACTATACTTCCTCTTATCGAATATTACATCTCTGGAATTTTTTTCACAGCAATTCGTGTGGGTACACTGTGACGACCGTTTTTCTCATTGTCCACAAATAAATAGACTCATTGCTCTAGTTTTATTGTGTCCATTATTGCCATAATTAGATCATTGAAATCGAAATACTTAAAGAATGATGTGAATAGAAGAAAATTATCCAAAGATTTCTATCAATTTTTTTTTGTGCATCGATTAAGCCTTGGGATAAGAAGTTGATCGCGATTTTATTATTTCGAATAATTTTCAAGATATCGAAGTTGTTACTTTTTAGTTTTGAAGAATGTAATTATCGTTAATCCAATTGTCACTTTTTAGTCCCTCTCTTCAACTTGTTCAATTTTGACATTTGAAACCCTTTTTGCCAATCGCGATCGCCGAAAATTTTAGCGTTGTTTTATTTTAGAGTTTTATTATGTATTATTAGTAAAAATACATATATATGCTTTTGAATGTTGTTTCTGAAAAGATCTCGTCTTCGGTTGCAACCCATCCGACGGTCTTTCGGATAGTTTCAGACTTCAAAGAATTTTTTTCTTTTCTGTGAAACTGATATTCTTCTGTTCCTCTAACCCTTCGTCTTTCACATTACTATTTGTCTCGAAATTTCTCAGTGGAAAAATTTTGAATTGAAATTTATCAATTTGAAGCGACCACCTCCAGGATCAATCCAAGGAGTAGACTATTCAGACTATTCAGTAGGAAATTGATGACAGATAGCCCCTCAGTTGTGTATCGTACATCAATGGCTGTCGCACCTGACAAATCACAGGATTACGTGAACTCATTCAACGGTTGAAATTCGATGCAGTACGACTTAAAAAAAAATTCTTCTAAGATTTATACTCTTTCTTTCATTTGTTGAAACGAGGAGAGTGGATTTCAAATGTCATATGTTGATTTCCAGTATTTCACAATAGAAAAACTTAAAAATTCTCATCTTAATCTTAAACAAGAGAAGGAAAGAAAATTTGTTTAGTTATCGAATGAGAGAGGGAGGTGTGAGTGCACAGTATCAAACGTTTCGTAACCATTACAATATGAATGAGGAGGCCTTATTATTTTGATCATTCATACAGTCATGAAAAAATTTGGCTTATTTTTTTGTATATTTTTTATGCTTACAATTAAATTGAATTAGTATTGAACTTTTGTTAAAGATTGTATGAGTTTGTCGTCGATTTCATTAAAAAAATTGGAACCCCCAATTTATATTCGCAGAATATCTTCATTATCCTCATAAATTATTCTATTGAAAAAATCAATGGTCTTTCATTTGTCTACGTAAATTTTTTTTGTTGAATATTATTATTTTTTTCATTTATGTTAAATTATTTGCATACTTTCTCACCAAACGTCTCGTGTACACAATTCTATCGTCTGCGAATTTTTCTCCTTATGATCGTATTCTTCATAGCAAATTTGTAGATACTATAATATTTGTATTTGTCAATACAATAAGCCGACTTCAATATTAAAAAACCATAATCTTCACTGTAAAAACTACCCAATTTTTTATCCTTTCAAAATCAAACCATCTCTGTACAGCCCATACAGACCTATATCTCCAAAAGTGAAAATGGATTTTTTCTGAGGATTCCATCTCTCAAGAGGGGCAATTTGTTCTTCCGTGACTAATCGAACTCAGCTACTGAATTTTTACGTAGGGTATTGACGACCGAGTAACCTGAATACCACGGGCAACGTGTTCTCCCCAAAAACTTTCCCATCTTTGCCTCTTGGCTTTCCACAGCTCCATTATAGAAGCCACCCCCGTTGGTGGGCAGACGTTCTTTCACTTAAAACCAAGAAAATCGGGCTACTGGATATTTTTGAGTTCCTTCCGATTTACACAGTAGCTCCATGCACTCGTATTCACCATTTACGGTCCAGTAACCAGTGGTGCCCCACAGGAGGGGGGTGCGTACACTTGGTAAACGTGAATTTTGATTTATAGCCCCCTGGCCAAAGCCCGACTGACTCAGTGACTGACTTTAACTCGAGGGGTCTTAGTGTTTTCGCCCCACCACCTTCTCGGTAAATAAATTGCTTCTTACTCTACCGGAGATACATTTTCTTAAGGTAGAAGTGAAATTCATGCGTTCTGAAGACTAGAAGAAAGTTTCATCCTCCTCTCGCTCACCATTTTTATCCTTGAAACTGGACGAGCAGAAAACCACCCATCGAGGCTTGCCACAACAATTTCCAATGTTCACGATGTAGGTTACCAAGTCGATGCGCCCCGGGATCTCTTCACCTACTGCTTTACTGCCCTACTATAAATCAACGTCACCGTTTCTGGTTCAGTTGTCATTTAGAAAGCTGCTACTGGGCATTTTAATATGTTGGGGTCTTTGGGTCCATGAGGAGGTTCAAACCTTTCGGACTGGCCAGATTTTTTGGGGAAATCCGAGGGGGTACACTCATTGACAATTGCGCAATACCATAATTTCGGAATGGAGCCACGTGATTTTATTACAGGGAGAGAATGTAAAATTAAAATTAATTACGTGGGTATAATAAACAAAAACCAATGAATTAAATAAAAAATATTATTATATTATAAATAATTCGTTCCAAAATATGAATAATATTTTTCTTGGACATATTGAAGGGTCTTATAATTCAAGAAACATTTAAAAATTGACTTAAATTTCATGACAAATTTTGGATAATTCCCCCATGTGAAGGAATAAGAATATAATGAAACGACGTGTACTGAGAAATCTCGCTTGAATAAATATGGATTGAAACTCTTCTTCTATCTCAGAATTCATTAGTTGTCCATTCAATAAAACTGGTGCAGTACAGAAATTTTCCTATGCATTACAAGTCTGAAGGCAAAAATAATCCCTTAAATATTCCTGTGGATTACAATTCTCGAGGAAAAAATAATCTGTCAAATATATTTCGAGTTCTAAAATGCAACGGGTAGGTCCGATTATTTTAATGCTCTGGAGGTATTACTACTGATTATTTGGCTAGCATAATTCAATTCAAGTACCTTCGTTCGTTCGATATTGGGAGGAGATTTTATGTCACTTTTTGAACATATAAATATTGAAAATCATTAATTTTGGTTCATCCAGTATTTTAAGCCACTCCTTCAAAGATCTCAATATCCTCTCTCTCTGGCAATAATTTCAGTCAAAGAACGAGAGCCACCATAAGTGCAAATGTGGACAGTTGTGCGTGGATTTTTTCAATTTCGCCACGGTAGGAGGGTCCTTAAATCATTCCAAATTAGAAGTATTTCTATTAAAATACAGTATCATGGCTGATTTTTATATTTTTCTCGGGCTGGTACCAACGAAGTAGAGCCAATCGATGACAAGGCTCATGCAAATAGCAACCTAACGCTCAATCTGAGCGGAAAAAAAATTAATTGAAACCTACGTACATTTCAAGTATTTGTGCAAAATTTACAAATCGTACTTCTTCCGACTTTTTCCATGATCTCGCATCATAATTTCAGTAATCCGCATGTCTCCGTATTTCAAAACAATCAATTCGTTCTCATCGCATTAGTAAACGTCTCTAAACTTGTAGCCGACATCCATTGACCCATTCCGCAGCTTCACAGTAATCGAAGCCAAGTGTTTGCCCCGCCGGGTGGAAAACCCCTCAGGAATAGTTTCCTAATTGTTTTAATAGGAAGTCTGTTTGAATATTTTATTACTTGGAAATGTAATAAAAAATTACTAGTCATCTGATCGTTTATCGCATGCATCGTATACTGCCCATCTCGCAAATTCATTAATCATATAATTGTTTACAAGAAAAAATTACACAATCGAAAGATCACCTAAGGATAAGACTTCCATTTAGAAGCAAAAAAGTCGACAAAAATGCTAAAAAATGAAATCAAGAGTATTGATTGTTGAATAGTCAAAACTCACTAAAAAAAACTCTACACATTTATCGGTCTTTTTCACATATTTTTAATTCACAATTAAAAAATGTCAGTGTTTATTTATGAAAAATCATGTTGCACGAAACATAGGGGAAAATGTAAACTTCACATCCCATTCGTATTACATAAAAATTGCTACAATCCTATTTGAGTATTCGATTCCGTAGACTATATATTTTCGACACACTTTGTGTAAACTGACATTCTAAGAATTGTTTGCGTATACAAAATCCCACTTTATAAACAATGTGTCCAAAGATAGGGTTCGATACCTGCAGAAAAAGTGTTTTTAGACTCGTGGGTATATAGCACGAGCCGACGGCGAGTAAACCTCTAACGAGCCCAAACCCACGGTCCCGTAATTGTATCAAAATGTGCTATTTTGGATTTTTTTAACAAGTGTATATGTACATTTTCATTCTTCGCATTAAAATTTTGGTAACAAGTAATGTAATGATATTGGTAAAAAAAAACTTGGAACAATTTTTCGTACTTCGATTAAACTTAAAGATCTCAGGTTTTTCATAATTCTTTTTAGGCTAGAATTTAGTCTAAGTAGCCTCGCTCATTCAATATTGGGAGTATTTTTTCCATCGTTTTTCGAATGTAAAAATATTTCATAGGATTAAATCTAGTAGCTCCATCATTTTGTACAATTTCTTCAAGTGGTTCACACACCTCTCCCGTCATCCAAAATTTGGGGAAAAAAACGAGAGCCATCCAAAGTGCCCATACCCGATGGTTGTACAAGGATTTTTTTAATTGTTCCATTGTAGGAGGCTTCTGAGAACAACCCAATCTTTTCATTGTGTTGGCTAAACGAGCTAAGTATTGTTGTAGAAATATGTCGTCGTGAGTCATTTTTATGCTTAACTCCGGGTTAATGGTGAGGAAGTTGTGTAGGTCGATAGCAGGGCTCGACCACGTAGGAAACTGATAGTCAATCTAAAACAGAAAAAAAACCTGTAAAGCTCATTATCGATGTATTGTTTTAAGGCAGTGTAACCCATACTTTGGTTTATTTACACTGCTAATATTATTAATTACAATACTTGTCATTCTAATTTTCGGACAACAATGTTTTATATCTGAAGTTCTGGAAGCATTTACATAATTTTTTCGATATATTTCAAATCGTTTGTATTTTTGCTTTTTTGTGAGAAAAGGTGCAGATCATTTTGATTGTTTGAGTCAGTGCAAAAGTCTTGAGCTTTTGTGTTTATATTTTGAGGAATGCCATAGGAGGGGCCAAAGGTCCCGATTTTCTACTCCACAAGTACAGACTGTGTCGTTGATTATTCCAACTCTTGTCAGGGATACTCCGAGGTGATAATGGTTGGCTCTAGCAAGGTTTACCGCGATTATACCCTCCCTCCAGAGCTTATAATTTTGCTATCGAGGCTCAGGAGCATCCCTGTAGTGGATTTCAAAATATATTACCTTTGGCTATTTACATTTGTTGCCTAATCTATGATTTTAATACTTGTGAACCGATACTCTTTTTCTTGAATTGTGCATGGAAGATGATTACGCAATCAAATCAGCAAATTTAAATGACACTATCGTAATTTTTCATGTGATTAAAATAAAAATTACGAAACTCTCTGGAAAAGGTCCGAGATTTAACATGAAAAGTTCTGTAAAATTTTCTACCACGCCATTTTGCACTGGAATTACGGAAAAGATACATAATTTTTGTTGAATATTCCTCTCCGTGTATAACCGTGCATTTCTGCGATACTCACAAAGCGAGCCTCTTTAGGTTGACCATTTTCATCATGTCGAATCATAATGTTATTGAACCACAAATCTCCATGATTCAAAACTTTCAGTTCGTCCTCATCGCATTTGTAAATATTCTCAATGTCATCATCTACATGTTTTATCCTTTGCCAAAGTTTTTCAGCTATCAAAGCGAATTGTTTGTCTGGCCAAGTAGATATTTCCTCAGCAATAACCGTTAACCGCTTTGAAATAAAATTCGGTAATACGCTGTTCTTAGTAAATGTACCGATTCCTATTACGAAGCGGGACACGAACACAGAATCCTGAAAGAAAATCAAATATTATTCATTCCAAATTCAGATGCCATGTAACCTTTTATTAATAACATCCATATGTTCTTTCGGACTTTTGAAAAGTCTGCGTATCTCTCGTCTTTCAGCGTTTAAATGCCAATTTCAAATCCGTTGATACTATAATTCGATGTGAACTTTAGCATTCCAAATTAATGGAAAATTTGCATTCTTATTCAAATTTCCATGTCAATCACTGCTAAAAAATAACAATTTTGTCAAATAGTTTTGGAACGAGAATTTTAAACTAGGATAAAATAGTTAAAACGGAAAATTGTCTGTCAATCTTCGTTAATTGGTTGCCTAAAGAATATTTTATGAACACAATGATATTTTTTCCCAGTGATTTTCAGCGAGCGGTGAAATTTTACTGGACAATTTAATTTTAAATACAATGTCTTAATATAACAGGAATTGAAAACATTGAATGAGAAATTTCTCCATCTAATTTTCAGGCCCTAACTCCTGATCGGCCAAGTGAAATTGAGTTACTCTTGAGCGAGTCTACAGTGTGACTCTACACAGTATTTCACTTCAAATTTATGATAATTCAACTAATATTTTTTACATAATATCGGAAGGTCTCGGGTTTGATTCCCAGTCCGAGAATCTCTGAATTTTTTCCGCAGTTATTTGGGGACTCGATATATCGAGAAAGAATTCCTACCTATCCAAAATCCTATCCATTCATTAATCCAATTGACCTACCGTAAAGAAAAATGTGGGATGCATTGCCCCCAACCAATTCCAAAACACTGTTGTAAATTTTATATTGAGAATCATCCTTGATCCTATCCTACACGGAGAGAAAAATCTGTGAATTTTTATAGTGTGATTCCGATAAAAATTACTGTGCTACCTTACAATCACGACGCAAACTCCAGGCCTAAGAAAAATTACTATGCCTAGTAAAATTTCTTTATCGGCTTAGGAAAAAGTCTACATTAACCTCAATTTCATTTCGCCGCCGGTTCACAACTTGAATCAGCCGGTTCTCCCCA
>JAPYZN010002342.1:0-12281 GCA_030522865.1 Psyttalia lounsburyi
AACTCAAAAAGGGATGGGGTTATTTCACTCGCGTTCTCATGGGATGTTGACGAAGTCAATCCCTATCGTTCGCGATAGGTAGCTCTACGCGGGGGTGTCGTACTTTCCCAAATCTTAATTTTCAATTTCTCATTTACGACCAGCCAAATCAAAGAAACTTTTTCTTAACAGCCGTTCAATTTAAATTGGAATTACTAGAATTAAAGAAAACTCTCGTCATCAATTTAATTCTTCCCTCCAGTTGTCCATGCCACCAGCGTCAGGTGACCATTCCCATGTTGGACTATGACAGAGAGCGCCCTTGACTCTGATAAATACGCGAGGCATCTTTCTGGCGCTGGATGCACTCTCAACCTCCTATCCACCTCCAAGATTATTTTCCGCTTCGAGTGCAGTATCGATCTACGATGGGAGGGGTGGGGACCCAGCGAGAGAGATTAAGTGAGATAACAGTATGAGATACATACATGCAGAGGGTGACGGGGGCCCTGGCTATTTGCGTTCTCCCAGAAGCAAACGCTGGGCCATTTCTCAAGGTGTGCATGTTGTGTTGTTACAAACTCTGTTCAAGATTCCCTTCATCTCTGGTTGGAACAAGAAATTATTTTCAACCCGTTTAATTGATTATAAAAGATCAAATAAAAACTTGGAGGCAAATCCTAGGAGTCTGAAATGGAGTCTAAGAATCTGAGATTGAAACCAAAAAGTCCCAAATCTGCCGTCGGGAGATGAATATTTCCATGTTGCCTGGAAGAACATTCTCCAGAAGCTGGAAAAGATAAGATCGAATATGGAAAAAAAATGGAATTAAAAAAGTGAGACATTACGAGAAATTGCTAGTACAGATGAATGTTGGGGTTAGGATCAACGAGTGGAATTACAAAAGACGTGGAAGTGTGTGGATTGGAAATGGTTCGATGGATCTGAAAGGGTGGGACTCCCTGATAGGATGGGGAACACTGTGCCATCGGGCTCAGCCCAGTCGACTGACTGCCGACATTAGTCCACTGACACCATTGACACTTTTATTAATGATACCGTCGCTCTGAGACCCTCTTTTTCCTTGGCACTGTACACTTACTGATTCCCCATCGCACCATAGGTGCGCCAGCCACTTCGTGGTGCATCCATCCTTTATCGATGGCTGAAAATGAATACGTCGTATCTCCAAGGAGATACGACCTTGCGATATCAATAATTCACGATTGGAGAGGTAAAACAATTCAAGACAATTGAGCCCTTAGATCGGTGCCCAAATATTTGCTCTCCAGAAATCGTTCCTCAGTAAAATCATTGACGTTACAATTTTCCTGGAGAATGATTTTCCGGGAGCCACTTTTTGGGAACGATTTTCTGGGGACCCTTGCTCTTAGAACCCTTAAATCACTACATATTCAAGAGCTTATAATGACGGGAATACGCAAGTCGGAAGACAAGCTAGAAAACCAGACAACTTTCCCAAATTTCAAGCTAACTAATGCGAGACGAATGATGACTACCAATAACATGATTAGAGACTGTCAGTATTGAAACCTTTGATGATTATATAAAATGTCAATTCAATGAAGGATTGACAAGCAAACTCGTCGGCTTTCGTAAACTCCGAGATAAGATGATCTGGATAAAAAAAGAAAGCTCGCTTCGCCAAATTTTCGCCAACTTCTGCCAACTCCAGTGAAAGCATATTGATCATCGTTTGTCCTCAGGCCATACGTTACAATTCTCCCAAAGTTTTTTGTATCTACCATGAACGAGAAGCACTCCTGAAGAATTCGAAAAGGATTGCACAACTGCTGTTATTCTTTCTAGATGGGATTTTCATCGACAAGTGCAATGTTCGCCCGGGATCTCGGCAAGTTGTGCGATTAGTGCAGTAAGAATGACCGAAGGGGTTGAGATAAATCTGATAAGTAAGCGGCGCACGATGCCAGCAAATCCTCATAAGCTTCTGAAAGGGTCGCAGAATGGAAGCTGGATGGAGCCCGACTCATAGATCTGATAAAAACAAAGGATGTACGTGTCCAAAGATTGCTCATCATCGGCTTCTATCAGCCGCATTTATATTGGTTCTTGATCGATCTGCCATCAAAGCAAGAACTTGTTTTACAATAGCTGTAGTGAAGTTGACATTCAAGCATCCGACGATAACTTCAGTCAAAGAGAGTCCTTAGTTGTTTGATTAGCAAATGTCAATCTTCCAATAATTATTGATGATCTAGGTAATGATTTCAAGACCAGCAATAACTTCCTATCAAGACGGTAATAATCCCTTACAAGGATCTGATGAAGACAAAGCATGTCTCCAAATATTCCCGATCGCGGAGGGTCAACGGCCGCTGAACCCCTTCCAACAGTCGTTTTTATACAGCCTCTTAACAGATCTGTTAGCGAGGCAAGTAGAGCTTCTTTCATGATTGCCGATTCATAGACCTTCTCGGGAGGAGTTAATGGTGTGCAAACCACAAGTGACTCCAACAAAAGGATTGATTGATGTGAGATTCGTGGAGTATTCCATCAACAGCAGGCGCTATTGTTTCTCCCACACAACTCTATCAATGACTAATGCAAGATTCAAAAACTGGCTTAAAAAGATAACAGCTTCTCTGATTCATGCGTTTACATGCGATTGCCCTGAAGTATTACCATTGCGACATTGTCTGGATCCATGATGCTCAGCAGACAGTATGGAGGCATTAAGAACACCGGAGGGTGACTGACGGGAAGCAATTGGATCGCCCCTAAGCTGGCACCATCTTGGCAGCACCCCTTGAAATGTCACGTCAAGCCCAAGTGTGCGCTTACTAGACACTCCAACAGCTGACCAAGAGATAATTCCTCTTGTTGACATCTAGATGTCCCGTTGGTTATTGTCACTGAAGTGTTGCGCCTCGTTTTTCAAACTGGAGAGGATGAGAGAGTAATCAGCAGCTCATTCTGGTTATTCACCGGAGGAATTGAGGGAGAGTCGAAAGATTTAGAAAAGCTGATGCCTCTCATCGAGAGATCATCTTTACAATGACTTCCGCATCACTCAAAATTGGATTTAGGTTTGGCCGATCTAGCAAGCCTTCCTCATTTTGATCGGTTGAAAGTTTACACAATCCGCCAAATGTTCTTGTCCATGGAAATCTCATTGAAAATGCGTAACAGTTGTGCAATCTTTTTCAAATACTTCTGGAGTGCTTCTAGTTTTCATTTGTTGATACCGAAAACTTTCGAGAGTTGTAAGTGGTCTGAAGACAAATGATGATCAATTTGAGCAGGAATTGTACGTCATATCTGCAATTGGCACACCTTTAGCATCACCATAAGACGAATCTTCAAGTGACCATCATCAAGTGGACCCTCACGCGTTCCCCATTAAACTACGCTTGACAGGTCTCTCGATATTGGACAAGAGACGGATGTGGGTCTCGGGGACTGGCAGCACATCACCGCACAATTCCCTCCGTTGCCTCCTCACACATGCAGACAAGCCAGATCTATTTATAGGAGATTGGCCTTAACTCATTAATGACGCACTTCGTGAAAGACCGAGAGGTTATTCATCGGTGTCGAAGGAAGAGGATGTATAATAGAAGTATTCCGAGAGGAATGAGCACCTAGTGACTATCCATGAGAAGATGAAAGAGTGAGAAGGGGGGAGGGGAGGCAGACGAAAAAACGATGACGGAGAATGGGAAGAAGAACAAGAAGACTCTCATTCTTTTCAAAGTTTCTTTCTTCTCCCGCAGTGGGGGTGTCTCTCCCCAGAATACGTTGGATGAGAGTGCGGGTCAGAGGGGGTGTACGGCTGCTCGGTACGTCAGGGTGAGTTTTTCCTCGTTCGCCCAGCTTCCGTCTCCCGGGACACGCGAAAGCAGCGAGAGAGGATCTTTTTGCTCTCGCTCGTCGGAGGATCAGACGTCCCACTTTATCTCCGCCGACCCGTTCACCACCCCTTCCACTTTTGCCCATCTTCTCTCTCGTCTCATCTCGGGATGGGATGCTGAGAAAAAGAGAAAGAGAGAGAGAGAGCGACGACCAGCCTCACTCCAACTCTCGGCTCGATCACGTATAGGAGGTGCCCCTAGCAGCGCCCAGAGTGACGCGTCGTGGAGGAGCCATTTGTCATCCATCAGCACACACGGCTCCTCGCAACCGAAGATAGTCTGTTCGCTCATGCCTGTACACTCTTATCACGTTTTTCGTCTTTCCTCTTGTTGGTTTTTCTTTCTTACTTTTGTAGGTTTTTTGCCAATCTGTGGCCCTCTGCGGGGAGAGGATTTTTGAATTTCCATGAGGAATCGATACTGATGAATCTTTCCGGTGGATTTGGTTCGATGATTGAGGAAGGTAGATCATCACTAACAGTTCTTCCACGATCATCATCTACAGTATAAATGAAAGGATCTAAAAGCCCTTCACCTACTCTAAAATATTAAAACTTTATGAACATTCAATTTCCAAAAAATATATAAATTTCTTTGCTTTTTTTTTAAGTCTTCAAGGCACGTACTTAAAACCACATCATACCCGAGGCATCCAAAAATCGATATAAAAGTGCCATGATATCTCAATCATCGATAAAAATGCGGTAATAATTTAACACCGCCACCCAGTAGAGAGGATGATTGCAACGTATTGGTTGAGAATAAGTTGCGCATCATCGGTGAAGACCAAGAACACCAGGGAAATGCCCAAAATTATGATAATGATTCCTCGCTGTTTTCAGTTAAGACATTAGTCGACGCGTATAATTTTGGGTGAAAAGCCCCATTCCACGAGTACAAAGAGCCTCATACCATCATCCTCCCTCATTCCGATAAAAATAGTGGTAAAAAAAAATAAGGCAGATGAAGAAATTCTTTTGATAATAAACATTACCTCGTATTATGCAGATGATGACGCGGCACTTGATCAAAAGATAATTCTTATCCTTCCCGAATCAGCTCGATTTCTATATCAATGAAATGAAGCCATTCATATAGCCTCAGAAGTCGATAATTTTCATTGCAAAGTTATCTCGGAATATTTCACGCTTCAAATGACGAAATTATGGTAAGTGAAATGGTCATCATGGTTAAGAGGATGGATATTGTTACCGATGAAATCCAACAAGGCTATCATACACCACCTCCTGGACATCCTCAATGCGGTCAGCAAAATCATCCACAACTTCTACCCACTCCTCTCTCAATTTACCAACGTAAATTGCGTATGAAGAAACGAAGAAGTGTATAGAGCTCGCAGCGAGTGGCGATTGGTGGAGAGAGAGGCTGAAAGAGGAGGTAATAATCCCGGGACATGATCAAAATTATAGCCGTCGATAAATGAATAGTTTACGAGCAGCGAAAATCGTTCAGGTAAAATATCGTCGGTGGTGGAGACGTGCCGCTCGCATTCAGCGCTTCCTTCTCTCGTGATCTTGCGGTGAAGGTAACAAGTGAGTCGGATTATTTTGTCCTTTTGCTGGTGGAGGATGAAATGAGACAGCAACAAAAGTGAGAGCAACACCAGAAAGACGGATATTTTAACGATAAACAACACTCACTTTGGTGGTGATTAATCATCTTCCTCGTTTGTAGCTGCTCAATGTTCTCCGTGACTCTGATATTACGAAATTTCATGTACACCAACACCTCCTTGTTGAAATTACAAAGGAATGAGAACGAGTACATGGAGTTAAAGAGGGTACTTGCGGTGAGAATTCAGAGGTAAAATGATGACCCAAGAGCAGAGTGATCTCGTGCTCTTGAGAAACATGTATTACGAGGACGAGCGGCTGAGACCGTTGTATCCAAAATGAATTGACTGTTGGATGGTTGATGGACGTGGCGGGTGGCTCGTTATGGACTGACAACCTGGGCGAGCAATCAGGGGAAATTCTTGGAGATATCTGGCTCGACGTGTCGCTTATGATGTTAGGGCCTGGCCCAGACAGCCGATCGATCTTACTTGTGATGTTTGTTTTTGGCGAGGATGCAACGGGTTATGACTGCGAAGGATTGTTAATGGTGGATGGACAGGGGAAGCGTTGCAAGTTGTGGATAATTGGTGGTGAACTGGATTTTGGCCGAGAAGAGGACAAGCTAGAAGACTTGTCTAGTTCTTCAAAGTTGTGGATAACTGTAGGAACAGCCATTTTGAGAAAGAAAACTTTCTAGCCGTTTCAGAATTCAAGGTGACTTCTACGGAAACAATCATCAATTTTTCGAACTAGCGAAGACGACTACCGGACATCGATTACTAAACAATTGATGCTGATCCAAATTCGAAAAGCGCAGAAGGTGTTTTTCCCAAATCTTCAGCTTACTTCAGTGAAGGAGAGAATCGCTGTTACTTTCTCGATTGGCAAACGTCCATCCTCTAATAATTTTTGATGATCTCAATTATAAATACAAAAGAAGATAGTCAGAACTTATTAGATTCTTCAAACATCAAACTAACTCCAATAAAAAGGATCATTAGTACCGCTTTAGAAAGACAGCTTGACTGAAGGAGATCATCATTATCAATTCTTTCGTGAGGAAATATCCATCATCTAATGATTGATGATCCATATTACGAAGGTAAGAAGAGGATGAAAACTTTCTAAGCTTCATCGAGGGTCAGTGACTCCCGTTAAATATGATAGCTCTAGCCAAGCTCACTTACCAAAATTTGATGATGATCTAAAATCAGAATAACTTCACATTTTCCCAAATTGTATGCTGACTTCAGTGAAGGAGACCATAAGTCCTAATGGAACTCGGAGGTTCCAGTTCGATTGCTGGGGCTGCCGAAGTTGTTTCTCTGTAAAATTCTAATTTTCTTTCCGTTTGAACTAATTATTCATTTAAGTTCATCATCGTCAACGGGTTAGAAATCGAAAGGAGAGGAGAAGTGAAAGGAGTGAAATTTGTATCCTACAATGCAACCACTCTTAATTAATTAATTTTTTTTTTGCTGGAAGTTGCCTCGAGAGTTCTGCGACCCTTTGCCGCTTGTAGCTATTCCTGGACGCAGCTTTCTATGCAAATACTATTCCTCCTCCCACCGGGAGCTACCCCACTGTATCCGTCCAGACATGATTAAACACGGAATACCGTTGTTCCTGGGGCTCCCCCTTGGACAATGTCTTATAACGTTTCTCAACCCTCGGTGGGGATCCCGGGGCCGGTTTTAATCACTCCGCCGAAAACCTCGACTCCGTACCATTCAATAACCCCCGAGGTATCCTCATCTCTCGCACCCTTTAATTTCATCCCTGACTCGCTATTCACGGGAATTCATCTCGCTTTGTGCTCTGATTCCGGGGAAATTTCTGCTCAAGGTAATTGTTGATCGTTATGATATCTCCAACTATGACGATTAATTCTTGGTCGGAACTGAGAGTGTCTGGATATGGAAGTCAAATGAATAAACACTTTAATTTTTAGAAAGCTTATTAGGACTTGATTTTACGCTGTCAGGAGGCACTTGACAATAGATAATTCTACTGTAGACTAGGAGAGAGGTGTAGCTCGTTTTACCTCGGGATCTGAGGCCGATATCAAAATTTTGGATAAAATATTTTTTGAAAAGCTAATGGAGATCTACATAAAAGATTTATACGAAAATTACGCTATCTCCGGCCGATTCGGAGGTATTCCTAGAAAATCCAGCTACTGAAGTAATTTTTTTTAAATTCCTCTAATCCTTACGAGATTTTTAATCATTGTCAAGCAGAAGATAAATACCTCCTGGACCTGCCAATTTCGTAGTCCCGCCTTGGCGACAAATCGCAAACGGCTATTTGTCGAGGATTCACTCGTGACAATCCAATCCAACATTAATTACCGCCTCCCCTGGAATTCCGTAAATCCCCGTCGCTGAGAATGTTAGTTTTGGTATTCATGAACGCGAATTCCTCGGCGAAAAGTAATATTCCGGATGAAGCATGTGGAGACTTGCTGATCACGTGAAGATAGCGTTCATGGGGCTGTGGGACAAACAAAAAAATTCTATCGCTACGATCAATTAAAATGGCCGTTTGAGGTTAATTTTGGGGGTCCCCGTCTAAATAGTTTCCGTCAAAAAAAAATCAGTCAAAATATCTTGAGAGCAAAATAATTTTTTCAAAAATTACTTTCCCCAAAAAAAAATCACATGCTCTTTGAAGGTCAATTCGCATTTCGGCGCGAGTGGAGGCCGCAGATTGGAAGAT
Organism: Psyttalia lounsburyi; assembly: GCA_030522865.1. NCBI lineage: Eukaryota > Metazoa > Arthropoda > Insecta > Hymenoptera > Braconidae > Psyttalia > Psyttalia lounsburyi. The sequence continues at coordinate 8,168 of JAPYZN010002342.1, forward strand.
CAATGGCGAGCGATTAGGTAACGATCATCCCCTCCCTCGGTATTTGCCTGGGAAAAGGGTCTACTTTGCAGTCTTTCTCAGTCCCTCCCACTGTTCTACTCCATATCCAAGCGAGGGCAATTCCGTTATGTGACGGCACGGTCTACTAGCCCGCACCTCTTTCCCCTCGTCGGTGAATCCCCTCCTCCCCCCACCGCCACCTCCCCCCGCCCCCCTTATAGCATCACGTTTACGTTTACGAGCACCACTGCTGACGTTTACGAGCCACCGGCTGACGTACGAGCCACTTGCTGCTGCGTTCTCTTGCTTTCATTGCTTACGCTCACGCTCTCTTCTCCTCTAAAACCCGACCTTGATTTCTTCCATTACACTTTCATAAAAAAAAAAAAAAAAAAGAATGAGTTATTTTCCCCCATGGCGGGGTGGTTGATCTAAAAATAGAGGGACTAAAGCCACAGGTGAGGGTATTGTGACGGAGAATTATTATTTTTTTGTTGTCTATTTCTGGGATATCTCTGGACATTTCACGGAAGACGACGATAACAATGTTGCACGCAGAAAAATATTCCCTAGGAATTACCAGCAAAAAGAATTTTGTTTGGTAAAAATTACTCATCCGTCCGGGGCCAGACTCTTTTTATCCTTCAACATGAGAAGAATCGTGAGAATTTTTTTCCGCCCCAATTTAAGACATCAGTTCCCGCATCATCTCCCAACACAAAAATATCCGATTTCGAGGAGATCGTCCCCCCGAGGCCGAGTAAAAGCACTCAATGCTCCTTTCTCGGCTGCGGGACGGGGGAGAAACGGTTGGTGTATTGGTACTAGTAAAAATTGGAAAGTGGCTTTTACAGAAGTGACGGCAGTGGGTTTTTCGTGGGCTCGGCTACTGGGAGGGATGAATTTATGGGAAAGCTGAAGGAGACAAGAGTACATTGGAGGCCCCCACGTGTGCGGCAAACCACTGTACGAGCCGTGAACGGTCGCTAGGTAAGCAATGCCGTAAGACAATTGCACTGGGCCCTCTGACCTAGTTACGTCGTGTTGCTTCACGGCGCGTCACTAGACAATGCACAACCGATGGTCATAAATCCTCGGGGTAATTGTCACGCAACTCTCCCAAAATCCAATTTGGAGTCTGGAGTTTTGGGTTTTTGAAGCAAATGCCGAGGTTTGAAGGAGAGAGTTCACATGGGGAATTGATTACTTTCTGAGATTAGATCACCATCTGCAGAATTTAGTCTCATCTACTCTGAGGTTGTCATATGAAATATATAAAAAATTATTACTAATGTTTAACATCATCGCATGTGTCACAATTGAATTAATTGACGAAAGATTGTCTGTCTCAAATCGTTGGGAAATATCTCGAGATCTAAGAGAGATAGCAATTTTTTTTATACCAACTTTTTTGTAGGCCTCAAGTAGTTCTATAAAAAATATTCAGATGAAAAAATTGGTATCTGCCGTAGATTGTAAGATATTTACGGCGACATTTCAAGAGTCGATTCATGATTTCAGAAGAATTGATTACTTTCCAAAATTGGTTCATCATCTTCTTCGTAATCGCCCTTAAATCATCACGTGCTTGTATTGAGTGTGTAGCCTCACCTACTCTGGCGTTGTCATATGAAATATACAAAAAATTATTGAAAATATTTACCTTCATCGCATGTGTCACAATTGAATTAATTGACGAAATATTGTCTGTCCCAAATCGTTGGGAAATATCTCGAGATCTAAGAGAGATAGCAATTTTTTTGATACCAACTTTTTTGTAGGCTTCAAGTAGTTCTATAAAAAATATTTAAACAAAAAAATTGGTATCTGCCATAGATTGTAAGATATTTACGTCGAAAATCGGCAGTTGATTCATGATTTCAGAAGGATTGATTACTTTCCTAGACTGAATCATCACCATCTTCATAATCTCCCTTGAATCATCAGGTGCTTGAATTGGGTGAGTAGTCTCACCTACTCTGAGGTTGTCATATGAAATATATAAATGATTGCCGCATTGTGAATGAATATACTTGGCAGACGTGACAATTCGAGAACAACCATCGTATTTCATATTTATTAACGATGGAGCCAAGAAAACTGAGATTACAGAGGGTGCTCTACATCTCAAGGTGTCAAGCTTCATCGTAACACTGCGAGGGTTGATGATGACTTCACCCTGTGCCTTGGTTAGATGCTTGGGAACTGGGGTAATTAACGCCCTTGGATACTTCATCAGTCAAGTGGAACTCAAGCGTGCCCTTCTATCATTCTAGAAGTCAGTTGAGAACACTACCTGTCGTGTCTCCATTAAATTCCTGACCCCTCCTTAGTATTCGACGACGAGAGGGTACGCAAGTGGTAAACTTCTAGATGGAAAATGATAAATGAGGTCGATGTGCTTCCAGAGGTTTTCAAATTCTTCGATGGTTGCCTTTGTTTAGAGAATATTTCTCAATAATGTCTTAATTTACCAGCGGTTGAAAGGAAATCCATCGCTCATATGTCTTAAAACTCCCTCAATATTTTGAAATCTAACACCGATACCAATTTTTTCGTCATAACCTTTTCCGTAGACCTAATCGAGACCTTCAAAAAAGGTCTTACCAAAAAATCCACTATCTCCTTTAGGTTCCGAGATATCTTGGAATATGAGAGATAGAATTTTTTTTACTACTGTTGCTAAATATTTTATGTCTTTCCAAATGTAAGTCGCTTGAAAAAACATAAATAATAAATAAAAAAATATGAAATGCAATGGAAATAACACACACCAGTTACACATTATTTTATATAAAAATGGCTGCAAGGACTTCCGGAATCTCTGGATCCCTCTGTCTCACTTCTAAACCACTCTCGGCCCTTGCGATCTCTCTCGCACCCTTGATGCCCTTTCCCCCTTTCCTCTAGCCGGCAGCTAGCACTCCCATGATTCATTGCCGCCGCGATGGATGATCCATCTCTTCCTCTGGCAAGCCTCGACCAGCCAGACCGGACCGGATTCTGGTGTCCAGAGGGGCAGGGGGGCCAGAGGGTGTAGAGGGTATGGAAGCTAAAGCGCACAGCAGCGAGAGTGCGAGGCTCTGGCCATCGGGCCGTGTCTGGATATCCTGCAGGACCGCGAACTCTGCGGCTATACGTCGACGTGCACCACATGAAGCCCACAAGTTTTTCTGAAGTTCTGGGGGAGTTTATGGCGCGAGAAAAAGCGTCTTAAATTAAGACATTTTTTATTATTATTTTTTTTAAATAAATTTCAAAGTGGGAAATTTTTTGGGGCTGAGATGTTTGAGGAAGTTTATGGGTTACCGGCGGTGGATTAAAATCATTCGAATTTAAGATTTGGGCAAGAGAGGAGGAACGCAAATCTCTCAGACGATGTGAGCAAAATTTGTAAAAAAAGAATGTACAGATTTCAGCGAATTTAAATTGCATATGAAGTTATAAATAATTATATATAAATAATCTAATTTTGGTTGCTAGAGCCTTGTTGTCCTGTAGCAAATGTAAATGAATAATTAAAAAAATATTAAATTACACTTCTTCCAAAATATTTAAAAAATGAAAAATAATAATTGGAAGAGTTGGATTTAATATTGGACTGACTGATTAACGAATTGAAAATATGAAAAAAAATTGGTTAATTCCATGTGAAAGATCGGCATGCGAATATTTAATTGATAGAGTAGCTAATATTTCCTACTATTTATTTGCACAATTTTTTTAGATTAAAAAAAAAGGTGGGCGACGCGGCGTTGCCCAGGACCCGTCAGACGCACCGAAGCCCATTTGTCCCCTGCGGGGGCACGGGAAAATACGACGGAAATATTTCACTTTTCGTAGCGCTCCGACGACAGCGTCGCGGTGCCGCGTCACGGGGCATTCATTTCGAAATACAACCCGTACCAAAACGTGAGTGGCCTTAATAAATGTATGCGCATTTATAAACCTACGAAAACGCGAAATATTTTCCCTCCTGTTGTTGCGCGCTTTTTTTTTTTGGTTATTCATTCGGCTACTGTACGTGGGGATCGCTATATTTGTTCAAAAAAGGGTTTCACTGGGGAAGTGATCGTGGCGAGAATAGAATTTGAATTTTGATCTCCAAATCTCA
>JAPYZN010002343.1:0-13466 GCA_030522865.1 Psyttalia lounsburyi
AGGGTTATGCAACTGAGTCGATCACATGTAATACACACAGATCAATTTCCGAAAAAATTACCTAACCCCGTAGTATTCAAAAGCGAGCATAATTTTCGTGAAAAATGTGTAATTTTCACTGACCATTTCTCTCTATACAACCTAGCACGCACATAAAATAAAAAAAAATATTTTCGGGAAATGCGCACTTAGAAAACATAATTTACATTTTTGGAATCGTTATTTATGTTTTTTGAATATAAAAATAAAAAATAAAAATAAAAAATAAATAAAGAGTAAGCGATTAATTTCGCGATTTACGAGACAAATCAGATGAATTTTAAATTGTTCCAATATCGTAATTAAAAATCTCAGTCACTTATTTTCCGGGAATTGAGATCGTAAATGACGATTTCGAAAATGTAAATTATGATTTTTAAAACATAAAATACGAGATTGTTGGTGTAATTGACGTATTCAAAATCATAAAATACGATCTATGTCTCGAATTTTGAGAGATATCATATTTTTACACCCGATCTTTTTTGTAGATCTCATTGCGAAAGTGAAAGTATGATATCTCACAATTTCGAGATCTAAAAAAGAAATTTTTAAAATTTCAATTGTATTTTATGGTTTTTTTACGCATAAAATATGTAAACAATCTCAAAGATTGAAACAAAGTAAAATACGCGAAAAATTACGTAATTAACGAGCATAATGGCGAAATTTACGTTATTCTTCACGTAATTTACGGTAAAGAAAAGGTAAATTCTTATTTCAAAAGGGTAAATTATGTTTTCCAATCTCGTGTTTCACGGGAATATTTTTCTGCATGGAGGTAATTAATTACGGCGGATGAGGCTGGATGAGGCTTGGCTGGGGGTATTTACATAAGCACGAAACGAATCACGCCAAATTTGAAGCATAAATCCGCAAAATTTCCAACCTTAAATTGCAATCATCTTTTTTTTGACGGCAATAACTGATTTAATTATCAATGAAATAGAATACAATTTTTTTTTATGCAATAAATTAGGTAGATAGTAAGGACAATCAACTCTAATTTAAAGCCTCGATTCAACTGATGTAGCTCAAACAAGAGCGGTTGGCACTTGAGCCGCTTCTCCTCCTCTTCCACTGATATATTGTCATCAAATCGAAGAGGACGACATCAGGCTTTGTTGCGGGAATAGATCTAACTATTGCAAATGACAAGTTGGAATAGATTCTACACCCCCCATTCATACCATCAAACTTAATGTACAGTTAGAAAATTACTTGAAAAATTTCAGGAAAGTTGCAATTTATATTCTACTGCGTTGCCAATGACAAAAATGTTTTGAAATTCCAATGATTGTCAATTATGAACTAAAAACGTCAAAAATATGTGAGAATTTTCTGATTTTTTCGAATGAATCAGACGAAAGTTTCGCACATTTCGAGTCTCTATTTTTGAAGGTGGATTTATTGTCGTCGGAATGGAGTTATTTTGGGAGACTGGAGGAATGCTCTAGAGTTCAATGGAGAAGCTTAACTCACTGATTTAAACATTGTAGCCAAGTAGATAGTGTACTTGAAATTATTGCAGTACCTTTTACATCTTCGTAACAATAAGTTTAGAGCTTTTAAATAATTAAAATTTTCAAAAAACTGCATCCGAAAAAGTTGATATCTTATTGCCTTTTAGGATAGAAAAATGAAATGAGCAGTTGACTATTAATTATCAAGAAACGAAAATCATGAAATTTCGGTGAGATTAAAAAAAATTAAATAGTATTTTTTATCAGATGATTATCCTGACCAGCTAATGTTATTCACGTTGTATTTTACAGAAGCCTTTTTCTCTCCTTAAAAGTCCTCACTGTATAATAAATCAATTCATTAAAAACTGTCAAAGTACTTGGATATAAATAATAACCAGCAGTTTGCATACAAAATATAAAAATAAAGCTCAAACTGTGATTAACAATATCGAGTGAATAATTCTATTACACTCGGTTGTACCCCGTGAACCCCACAGACCGGGACCTTTTTGCAGCTGTAATATCGATCCTCCGAATACAAAGAGTGCAAGCGAGAGAGACCGATGGGAAAAATAAAAAGAACTCGAGTGACACATCGTTTACTCGCTAGTTTGTCTTGGATTAACCGAAGCGTTTGCACAAGTCTCGGGAGGGAATCGCAGAGATTAATATAATAGACGTAAGATCAGTCGTGATTTGCTGGAGTTCAATTGAAGAAATTAATAACCAGACAGTAAGCACTGTCCTCTGGGGCCCTATTTAATGGCTATAAGACTTCATTCGGCGTGAAAATCGCGTAATCGAAGGGAGATGAGAGATATCCAGAGAAATTGATATGAAAATTTAGAAATTTTGATATTGGCCAGATTTGAAGTGGGTCATATTCAATTTGGAATGGATCCATATTAACAGAAAACTTCAGGAAATAACTCAAAATAATTCAATTAACAATCAAATCTGAAAATACTGACTTAAATTTTGAAAAATCCTCCAGTTCTTTCCAAAATACCCACATCGAATTTTAAATGATGGATAATGATTCGCACGAGGAGTGATAGAATAATAATCCGTCACATGATATGTGTCACCGGAGTAAAAATGAGGTATCAGAGAGACATTAAACCCAGACCGAGCGGAAATTTCCACCAAAGCAGGACAGCGTTGTGTATCGATTGAAATTCACCCTTCCTCCCCCCCGCCCCCCTTCGCCGACCCAACATGCCTGTCGAGCACGTGACACCGGGGCCATGTGCCCGTTAATTTCGGCTCCCCGGGACTGAAGATGAAAAGAATCCCTTGATCTTGCAATGAAACCTCCCCCTTATTACGTTATTTGTAGCGATCGTATTATTAGAAACAAAACTTGAGAATACAAAAAAAAATTACCAGCGAATGATACATGAATAATTGATCGAGAACGCTGTTTGTAAGTTAATTAGATAATTAAGAAACTGAATATCCAAGAGTTAGGGTTACTGAAACGAGAACTAAATCTCAAAATATTTAAGAAGCATTTCAATGAAATAACTGGAGCGAGAATTATGTCAAAGGGGGACTGACCCATTAGACCCTCTTCGGATGAATTTAGGCCTCTCCGGCCTTGGACCATGTGTACTAGTGTGCGTGCGGATGAGATATTGTCTAGGGGGTTGCAGTTGGCCAACTCTCGATCAATACGAGACACTCTGTCTTGCGTTACGCGCGAGAACTCGCAGCAGCCGAGATAACAGGAGTACACCACTAGGGATGAAACGACGCGACTGAATCAAATAAAATTCATTATTTGGAATTTTTCTATTCATTTCCACAATATTTTTGATGAAAATCACATAAACTCCTCTAAATTCAATTATTTTCTTCTACTAAATCCTTCTTTTTTAAATCCAAAGCAAGAATTTTTCTATGGCAATAAATTGTTATCTTTGGTGTAAATAGTTATTCAATTCGTAACAAATAAGTATGCACTGGATTTTGTTTATTTTGTCAAAAACAACTATTACGCAATTTCTAAAAAAATTATAATTTTTTTCATGTTTATCTGACAAAAACCATTTTAAAATGTTTAACAATTGGAAAAACTCTCAAGGTGTAAGCCTACGGAAATAGACAAATTAAAATCCAGTAGATGAATGTCGATATAAATTAAGTGAATATAGAGAAAATAAAGTGAGTTATTGCCAAATTTATGCAGCAGCGCAATTGGTCCTTTGTCCCCCACATATTCATGAAAACTCACGGGTAGGATTGATGAATAGAGAATTTTGAATCACTTGCACGCAATTCAAGCAAATTCCAGGGAAGAGACCAAAATACAAACGATCACGTGGTGTAGAAGAGGTTCAAGTAATTTTCATTCATAGTCGGGGGTACTACCAACGCCCAGAATAACTATAACCTCGAGGATAATCGTGTACTGTTAGAAAATTATGTCTGAAATTTTAAGAACTTTTCTACTAGTTTTCCTAATAAACTTGTATTATATTTCCTATGTAATATAGAAAAAAATCTAATACAGATATATTATATTCATTCGGAATTAAGATGAGGAATATTTTTAGGAGACATTTTTTTTTGAAAAATATTAAATTGACTTTGATAACTTTGAGACCTTAAAAGAAGTTAGTATTGAATTAAACAAAAATTACAACAATATTTATTGCTTTTCAATGAAATTTTCTGAGTCAACTTTCAAATGATGATCCACGCTTTGCACTTTCTACCGATATGTACAATCTCAAGAACATTTATCCCTGGACGTGCCAATAATAATGACAATAACGAGTTGCAACCTGTTTTTGAAGTCTAAACTTTGGATATCACCAGGCAATTACGCCAATTCCTGGAATTATTCTGATATACGCATTAAACGAGACTCCGGCAAAACCCAGACATGACTATTATGTTACCAGCACGTTCAACGCATTTGTTTATCAATTTTTACGGGTGTAAATACTCGGAGTTTTTGAGAATAAAGAATAAAGGTATTATGATTTGTTTGTTGGCGAAACCTAACGGAATTTTTCTATTCATTTTCAAGGGAATTTGGGGATTGAAAGGAATTGTTCTTATGAGCTCCCAGTGATCCGACTATCCTTTGAGGTCTTAGCTATTCAATTTCTCCAATTCAATGGTAGGGAAGTCGTTGAAAGAAAAAATGTACGTTAACGTACTTCTCGTTTTTTTCCTATTCCCACTTCTGTACGAAATTCTGCAATCCTTCAAAGAACAATATTGCAATGAATTCATTAATTTTGAACCAACAAAGTTAATCTTAAAAAAGTTTTTTTTCCGAATATAAAAACCTGTTTTCAGAACTTAAATAAATACTAGCTTAATTTAAAAAATCTTTATTTACGCTTCGAAAACAACGAGTCCATTAATCCGGCACAACCCTTAATAGAGCGCTCACTTAGAATAAATAAATTGTTTATCTCACATAGTACAGGGTGGACAAAATGGAACATGTTCAATTGACAACAACTCGGGATTGGCAGACTGAAATTAAATAATTTTCTATTCATATTAAAGAAGGTTCATCCCATTTCATTCCGACGATCTTGAACGATTGATAATTGAAATCGCTCCATTTTGCCCCACTCCCCCAATTAGAACATTTTATCAGTTACTTTCTAAATGTTCTAAATAGTGAAACAAATCCTTTCGAAGTGGATCGAAGATTATCATATATATTGGTATTTACTGTATTATTAACAATTGGTATAATTTTTTTAATTTCCAGGAGCATTTCTCATTCCATATTTCGTAATGCTGATTCTCGAGGGAATTCCCCTCTTTCTCATTGAACTGGGTATCGGTCAGCGCATGAAAGTGGGCGCACTTGGTGTATGGAACAATATTCACCCTTGGCTTGGCGGTATCGGTATAGCTTCCTGTATCGTCGCATTTTTCGTATTACTTTACTACAACGTCATCATCACATGGTGCTTTTACTACATGATCAACTCCATAACCGTAAGTTTAATTAAGTCTACTAGTTCAAAGTTGTGGTTGGCCCCAATACAAACAGCCCCCAAAATACTGCTCCTGTTACCATGAATAGGATCGCAAATTTTTTTTTACCGAGCATTACCACTAAAACTAATTATGAATATTCTTCCTCATTACTGCTCACGTCCAAAATTAAGGCCGTGGTAAAATCGTTTTCTCAACCAGGGGTTAAAATGCAAGTGAGTAAAATAAATTTCAAATGAGTTATGAAAAATAAGTGTGATTTTTTCCTCACCTCTGAGCACCTCTTCAAACTTGATACACGGAAACTATATAAAATAAGAAATTACTATGTGAACATAGTAATCAAGAATCATATGAAAAAAATGTAAAATTTCATTTATTTTGATGGAATTATACGATGGCAACCTCTTTTTTTTAATTTAATGTCTTCAAACATAAAATAAAATGAAAAATGGGCAAAAAGAAGACGGGGCAAAAGATAATTTACAAGAATGTGAGAAACACGTTATCTTTTAACAAATTTTTCCATGTCCAATTGACGAAACGTTGTAAATTAACTTAAACAGTAAATGCTGCATTTGATTTCATATAATACAAATTACTATGCTTCCAACGTAAAAATTAATCTTATATTCCTTCCGAACAAACGAAGTAAATGGATTTAGAATCTGTTTGATTACAGCTTTGCCATACCTTGTATCGAATCACAGCTATTGTTCTAGTTCGTTCTTCATCTTTAGGCGTTGAATTGATATTATCCGACAAATTGGAAAATTCCGCCTGAAGAACATTCTCGCCTCATCTTCCATAAAGAATTTCCTTCTGATTCTTCGATATTTTTCGAGTTGATTTGTTCTACACTAGTTCTACACTAATTTGATGGCGGCTCATACATATTTTTTTTTGTTTATTCAAAAGTAGTCAGTGTAGCACGACACAATTGCGTTTTATTTAGTGGATATGATTGGCAAGTGGTGGAGGGTTTTTTTTTTCATGAATAGACGCACTCAAAGGAAGGTCTTAATTTCAGACACCAAAAAAGATCTGAATAAAATGCGCATGTCCGAATTTCAAACATTTCTAAGTTGTTTAAACACTTAATCTGAAATTCAGCCACATTTTTATCCTATTCAGACATTTAATTTTTGTTTGTTACAAAATTGATTCATTGTTCTTAGGACACGCTGGCGTGGGCAAAGTGCCCGATAATTGACGGAGTCGAAGTGGAAGAGTGTGTGAAAAGCTCATCCACAGCTTACTTCTGGTACAGAACGACCCTCGACTCTTCTCCTAGCATAGCAGAACCCGAAGGGCTCAAGTGGTGGATTGTACTCTGTTTGCTGCTCAGTTGGGTAGTTGTATTCTTCGTCATGATGAGGGGAATACAATCATCGGGAAAGGTTGACAAAACCATTGATACCTATATAATAATTGGAAGAATAATTCCAGGGGAAAAGATCAACCTCAAAAATTAATTTTATATTCCTAATTCTATTTAATTTCTAGGTGATTTATTTTACTTCTCTCTTCCCCTACGTTGTTCTCACCATCTTCTTCATCAGGGGAGTGACTCTCAAAGGAGCTAGTGAAGGCCTTGCCCACATGTACATGCCAAAGGTCATTATATATTGTCCATCTAATTTGTTGAATTGCCAATTCTTATTCTAGAATAATGTCAACTGTAAAGTAAATTTCGTAAAAAAACTTTTTTGAAGCCTGATTTTCTTTAAAAAATATTTTTTCAAAAAATTTTTGTTTTTTCTATCGATATTCAGTGAAGAATGATCAAGATCTGCCATGAAATTGAGGAAGCCTATTGAAAATTGAGAAACAAGGAAAAGTTCTTAGTTTCTAGAATCAAATTATAATATTTTCAGTAGAGTATTAATATTTTTCTTTATGAAACAGCTCGAAAAATTGTTGGAGCCCACAGTATGGCTGGACGCAGCGACTCAAGTCTTCTACAGTTTCGGTCTGGCTTTTGGCTCTCTCATCGCTTTCGGTAGTTATAATGACCCTGACAACAACTGCGTTAGGGATGTTATTCTCGTGAGTTTCTGCAACGCATTCACCGCGATATTCGCGAGTGCAGTTGTTTTTGCCATCCTGGGCTTCAAGGCTGTCAGCAATGTCGACAATTGTCTTGAGCTGTGAGTTCCTACTCCTTTTGTAGTTTAATTTATAATATTTTGATTTCCTTTCATTCTCTTTTTTATTCCTTCCATTTTATTTTGAACAACGTGTCAAAAAAAAGAAATTCCTCATGAGATCTTGCCTGAGTGCTGAGACATTGGAACAATGACAAGAATTCTTCTCCATAATTAATTTGAAAAAATCCTAGAAGTGCTGAGAATTTTCTTTCAACTTAAAATGTGTCAACAGTCCATTACGTGTCTATTCAAAGAGTTCAATTACTCATATACATCTCTTGGAAACAAGTATCCAAAAACACTTATAAAAAAATAATCCCTCGTCAGCGTCATATCGATCCCCGGGAATGACCTTCGTCGAGATTCGCAAGGGTTTCGCGAATCCCATGTTTGATCAATGAGGAATTTTGTTCCTCTGGTATAACCCAGGGAAATCGTCGGCTTCAATTTCCTCTCTCTTTTCGTACTTTGACATTTTGTTATTTCCTTTTCAGGTCAAGGAAGTTGTTAATGAGTTCGGGATTTCTGAGCGACAACTCCACTAATGAAGAATTCGAACATGCAAGAATGACATTCAATGCAACCGCCGTTGGAGCGAATTTTTCGTTAGCTTCGTGCAGTCTTGAGAACGAATTAAATACTGTAAGTTGACTGTCGGCATAATTTATTCCTTAATCATCGAAATAAATTCGAAAACTTCAGAAATGTCAAAGAAAAAAAATTGTCTTGTGATAGCTTGTAACTACTTGACTCTATAGTTGAGAACTTGCTTTTATTTTTTTATTATTTGAATGCAAGAATATCAACTGCGTCCAACAAACATGTGTTCACATGGTGAAAAATTATTATTCAAAATTATTTAAATGCTTAGTAACCGTTTTGGAAATTCTGAAATTGCCAAACCACTACACTGAAAAAAAATAGTTTTACGAATTAAATATTCCTTGAATATGCATTTAAAGTCACATTATATATGTAAATGGCTGTCATTTGATTTCCCAAAGAATATTTGATGGGCGGAATCATATTTTTTTTTCAACGTAGTCTCAGCGTAGTATATTTTTCCTCAGTGTAGTCCAATTTCTTGACTGCTTAATAAAAGCCATCAAGAAACTCGGGAGTAATTGTAGTTGAAAATATCCCTTAGCGATGAGAGGGGCAAAGCCCCCCTCGACTTTGTGAGTGATCCGAGCAAAACGAAAAACCCCTCCCCCAATAACATTGTAAAATATAATTTCAGGCAGCCGAAGGAACAGGTCTAGCCTTCGTTGTCTTTACCCAGGCAATAGTCGAGCTCCCAGGAGCTCCATTCTGGTCCTGCACATTTTTCCTCATGCTTCTAGCCCTTGGTATTGGCTCCCAGATTGGCCTCCTTGAGGGCATGCTTTGCGTCATCTTCGACATTGATCTCTTCAAGCGAATAAGTAAACCCTACATAACTGGTGGCATATGTTTCATCTGCTTCCTCGTCGGTCTCATATTCTGCACTGGTGCTGGTGAATACTGGCTCAAACTATTCGACAGTTTTGCTAGTACTCTCGGTCTTGTCGTCGTCGCTCTTCTCGAGATGATTGCCGTTGTCTTTGTGTATGGACACGAAAAATTCACCCAAGACATTGAGGACATGACGGGCCAGAGACCCGGGTGGTACTGGCAGATCACTTGGCGATTCCTCGCGCCTATCATCATGGTTTGCATTCTTGTGTCCAGTATGTTCTCCATGATAATGAACAGACCCCAATATTCTGCGTGGAATGCATCAAAGGTGAGACGCTTTATGTGACAACAAAATCTCTGAAACTTTTTTTTTAACGATTGTATGAACATTGTATAATTTATTTTATTGCTGGATTAAGATACTCAATGATTGCCAAAAAGTTTGATTTCAGTTTCTTACAGTAAAGTATTCTATCTAGGTGTTTCATGTAAAACCAATGGATTAGTGAAACTATTGAATTATATTTATCATTTTTCTCCGACGATTGATGTGTTTTGCAATCATTGTTAGCACTTTGAAGAAATATATTTTTAAAAATTATTTTAATCAACGAAACGTGATACGATAACGGAGTTTCATCCCCAGGCTGCAACTGAGTCATTGCACTACCCCGATTGGGTACTGGCTGTCGCTATAGTGATTATATTCATTGGCATCGCTCCAATACCGATAGTATTCTTGCTCAGGAGGTTCCAGTGTTTCAAACTCGATGTGAATATTCATCAGGGCAGTATTCGGCGGATTGAGACCACTGTTTCAACCAAGGAGATGATGGGCGACGTTGACGTGAGTATTAATCATTTTTTTCTTTTCTGAACTATCGGAGAAATCTTATCACGATGAATATTATATCCGAATGTGCTGTCAGAATTTATTTTCCAATTGTTGCGCAGAATGTGAATATACTAATTATGAACGATTAATAGATTTTTTTCTTCATTGTGAATTTTGTACTTGAAGTATCAATTTAAAACTATAATTTAAAAATCATATAGTGCAGTATTTTACTTGAAACTCGAATTATAAAAGGCATGAACAACCTCAAGGTTCCTAACATAAATTTTTCCTTCAAAGTATATCTATTAATTTCTTTAATGAAAATTAATAATTTACGAGGTAGCTGGATTTTAATTTGCAATTTTATAAATTCAATTTAAGATCATCCGTCTCAGAATTTTTTATTTATCTTGGAAACTCCCGGAGTAATTTTTTAAAGTCCAATCTCGTAATCGTTTCGAAATTTTCCAAATGACTATTTGAAATTCCTAAAATTTCAAGATGGATTCGGGGGATGGGGTGCAAAGTTGGATGTAACCCAACAATCACCAGTCGTAAGTAAGCATATCCTCGCCGATGGTAACATCCGTAGGATGTAGCCCTCGTAGTCTATCCTCTGAGTGAGTTATTAGAAAGTTCTTCTTATAAATGCAGACAGTAAACAGATCTCATCCAGTTAATCAACTCAATCATTCGATCATGATTCACCCGCATCGAAGAAATCAGTCAACTCGAGACATTATCATTCTTTACACACTGAGAGAAATCGTCGGGAAAAATTTGCAACACCTTCAATAAACATTATTGATTCCTCTAAATAAGTTTTATTCAGCAATCAATACCTTTCTAACATTTTACTTACCCTTTAGATATTTTCTTTCCGATTACCAAAACAGTGCATAATTAGGAATTCGTTAGGTAAATTTTGCTGACAATTTCTCTCCCGGCAGCAATTTTTACCCGCTATCCGGTTCTATGCATGACTTGAATGCATTTTGCTGCCAATGATAATTTGTGATGTTTTAAGTTTCATGGATATGGAGATTTGACGCATGCTGTGATTCGTGCGACAACTTCCCTCCCAACAATTCGATATCACGATTCATTATATCATATCTCTTATCGAGAAGTCTGATAAGAAATCTAACATGTAAAAATTCATGGCGTAATATTTTGCTGATAGGCATATCTCATTCTATTAATTCCATTGATTTTTTCCTGGATCTGATAGCATTCTATAAAAGACTTTATTACTAAATAATTTTTCATTGCTCAATTTATCCCGTCATTCTCTTTATTTAATCAATAGCATTATCTATAACTCGTATCCAATATTTTTTATTTCATAGTTTTTCTAGAATTAATTTTGTAAAAAGGATAAATTCAATCTATTCTTCAGTTCTAATATTTAAACTTCATTTGCAGTTTTCATTCATTGAGCAACTGCTGGAATGGCGAAAGAATGTTTAATAAATGAACAAGTTGAAATATCGTTCTCGTTATGAAAACAATGACATTTCGAGAAAATCATTTTGTTGATTGATAATTTCCAGATTGACGAATATCAGGACAGACTAGGTGATTTCCCAGAGGAGGAGGACGGCAACAGCGACGACGATAACACCATAGCACCTCAAACTTTCAAAGCCATGGCATCAAAACAACATCAAGGTAAAGGATTAAGGATGAGAAGGATGGATTACTGAGCTAAGACCTGCGAAAAACATGTAAATTTACTGATTTGTGTGGTTGTGTAATGAGATTTGTACAGATAAATGTGATATTTTCGTGCATTAAAACGTTGGAGAACTATGTTTAATTATCAATGAAGACATTAAACTGCCAAAACGAATTTTGACGTTGTCTAATGTTACGGAACGTCACACTGCGAGATCAGAATTATGTATCAGAAAATGTAAATGTTGAGATTGAGCGAACAGAATGTTCCATTCACAATTTTACTCCGGAACATTGTAATTTCATTGATGTTTCTTACGTTAATTAATTAATTACTAATTATTAACGTTCGTAATAAAGTGTAAATAGAATATTTTACGATGAAATGTGATCGGAAAAGCCGTACAAAGCAGAGAAATTGTAATCAATGATATTTGGACGTTTGAAGCAATTTTAGAAAAAGCGGATATCGATTTGCCCACATTTCTTCTTCCAGAAACAAAACCGTTACTCTTACTGACAAAAGAAAATAGAATTCTGATTACAATCAAGTTTTTTAAATATTCTTCATAATTTTCAATTACATTAATTTATCAAAAGGGTAGGGCCCCTTTAACTTCTCGAATTCGTTCCTTCGGAACGAAAATCTCAGGGCGTAATCACCGTATTAGAGGATGACCAGTGACAAGTGTTTTCTATTTCAATTTTTTGAGATTTTCCATAACGGCAAAATTAGTCTTTGAGATTTGGGAACACAAGACTGCGGTCAATACCACTGTTATCTCCACCAAAGTCACTATCTAGTAGTGATAATCAATTATTAAGACGCGCGATTTCATGCTACATTTTTAATTGGAAATTTTGAGATAGTATTGGTCACCCCATCATGCTTATACGTATGTAGATAATTTCGATGATTGAGAGTTCGATGTGTGAGGTAAAATGGACACTTTTGGTGAGAATGATAGGACTTTTTTTTCTCGAGAATAGTGGTTTCTTCTTTGAAGAGAACTCAAGTGACAAATTCTTTTTTAAGACACATTTTTTCAAGTTAAGCATCCATTCTACTTCGCTTCCGTCTACAATTAACAAAGAAAGATGGCGTAGCTGAATATTGTGTGATTGACATTGCATCAAGACAAATCAATCATTAAATCGAGTCCGATATTCTAGTTTCAATGGAGAATGCATCGTTTGGGAGTGAATAATTCTTTTATTTCAGTCATTCATACAATTCCTCCTTATTGGCATATTCATTGTAATTTCAAGTAAATGGAAGTACAGAGGCACAGAAATTCTGAATTAAAATCATATTGAATCAGTTAGAGGATACAAAATCATGAAATTTTATAAAATTTACAATTTGTTGGGAGAAAAAAGTGAAGAATTTCTCAGTTTACCCAAATTAATAATTGAACTGAATTTTCGTTGAAATGCAAATTTCGACAGTGAAACTCTAATTGAACTGAATTTTCGTTGAAATGCAAATTTCGACAGTGAAACTCCATTGATAATCTCTGATGAAACTGACTTACTCGTCTTACTCCCGAATACCGTCAGTACACAGAATATTAGTTTTCCATACTGCTCTTCACTTTTCCTCGTCCGGGGATTGGTACGGGCCCTTGCCCGAACTTGAAAAAGTGAAAATCACTACGGAAAAATATCGTTCCAGGGCTATCGTTATGGGGTTTTTTACTCGCGTGGAGTTTGGCAAGCCGAGCTGTAGGCGAGGCGGCCAACCACGCGAGTCAAAAAACCCCATAACGACAGGCCGGAAATATACTATTACGAGACTCGTGTTTATGGGTTCATAAACTGCTTCCAATACGAGGGGTGATAAATTAGAGGATTTCAACAAATCCTCGGGCATTCCTACACGTCAAG
>JAPYZN010002344.1:0-18534 GCA_030522865.1 Psyttalia lounsburyi
ATAGTAATTTTTATGTGCGAATAAAGCACATTCCAGTATTCTGGCATTTTGCACCTCGATTCTAGTGCTTGGCACAGTAATTTTTCTTGGACTTTTCTCCGAGCTTTTCTCTCCGGGTAGTCATCTGAAATAGCAAAGTCCATGAGATTATTATTCTGTAGACATTATTCCAATGAACTAACCAATAATATGTATATAAAAAAACATAAAATGTGCGGACTTGTGAGAAAAAGGTAACCAAACTATAATTTTTTTGTTGATAACTTGTTAAAAAAAAATAATTTATGATTAAAAACTTAAAGGTTTTTAAAGGTTACGTATGCATTCGTTACTTATGCGTATTAGCTGTGGGTATCTACAGCATGTGGATGTCTACAGCAAGTGGTTAAATTTTTAGCCAAATCGGTTGAATAGCTTTGAGTCAATGCTTCCCAAAATTTCAAAAACATCGTTTCGAGAAAAAAAACCGTTTGAAGTTTTGACAACAAATAATACTTGTCTTGATCATACTTTAGGCCTACGATGGCAAAGTCGGTACAGCGTTGGATTCCTAATCTAGCCCTGGGTTCAAATATCGGTCTCGGCCGACTGATCCACGCACCACTGTGAGTCATATACTTGGAAGCAAGTATAATGCGTCTTACATGTGCGTTGTTCACAAACACACCGTAGACCTCAACTGAAAAATGTTACACTAAAATGTCAATTCCCAACGATTAATGTCAAAGTGTAAGATGGTGTAGCTCTAACCATGAAACAGTTTGAAGCAGTCGCTTAAGACCCTGACAGTTACATAGCGACTGAAAATAAACTAACACGCTGCGTTCTCTTTTTTTTTCTTAGAGCTTTAAAAATATTAAAAATTTCCATCCGTAACTTTTAGAACATATTAACTTTCCGATAAGGTAGTTATTGTTTTTAAAATGTTTTGCTTCTGAAAAATATTTTTTAAAATCACTTTTTTTCAACCTATCACACCGGACTACTACCTTAATGTTCCAAATGGTATGTTAAAAACGTATCTAAAATTACCAGCATGAAGCTTGATATTCCAAGAATTCATAACTTTGACGATTTTAACCACTATTGGTGATCATTGATTGTAATGCAGCATTGACGGGTGCTGTACATTTTCTAGGCACTCAATTGAAAACATTTCCATTAACCCCCATCAACATTTCATTTTTTACCCCTTCCTGCATCCCTCCCTTGTTGAGGAACAGTAACAGAATTTTAACAGACGAGAGTTGAATCCAGAGAGGTGTGAAAATGTATTCGAATGAAGTAAAAGCAGGGGAAGAAAAGGGATCGTAGCGTCAATGCATGAAGCTTTTTTAAATATTCATGGCGCGTGGTAGTTACAAGGTAGCCCCGCGGGAGCATTCTCATCGGGTCACGTTCATTGCGCAAGTGGGAGCATGTCGGTAATCGATCCCATTGAATAATAATTTTGTGCTACGTTAAGTTCCACTTGAAAATGGAACGATAATTTTTTACAGCACTCTCTTGAGGGGATTCGCACAAGAAAAATCGCTGAGCCGTTAAAACATGGCGGAAAATGTTATGGGATTCAACATTGAGTGCATAAATCTTCTTGCGAAGTTTTCAGATAGTTCTGTGGATGGGGTAATAACATACAATCCTTTCGGTGTTTTCAGTGCACCCCATATTGCCCAAACAAATTGGCTCGTTGCACGCAACCAGAGAATAATAGAGGTTTTAAGGAAAAAGAAGAGAATGAGATGAAGAGAGAGGACGAAAGAAAATTGTGAGAAATGAGTTTAAATATTTTAGATGGATTATTTTGTAGAGATCTCAGAAGATTCGGATGGAAATGTCACGTCGGATGCATGTCATGTCGGATGCAAGTGTCGATTAGCGTGCAATGTCCAATATAAAATCTCTTCTAGTACACCATGTCATGTCAAATGCTACATTCTAGGGATAAACATCTGAGATTTTTTTTAAATTTCCTCTTTTGAAGGGGTCTTCTACTCTCGAAGCCTGAAATCGAGCGGCTACTTTGGAAATTAATTGTGTAGGATGGACTCAATGGATTTTTATATATTCTTTTTTATTTTGAAGATACATGTCTCAACTGTTGTAATTAAATTTTTTATTTTGAAAAAACAAAATTCACAACCACAAAAACGTCATTGCTTACATTGACGTTGAAACCGCTCAAGTCACGCCTTGGCCAATCAGACAATCTGTGATAAAAAAATTGATATTTTTTATAATCAGACTTCCGCTGGCTACAATTGCCCGCGAAAGTTTTTCTTTATTTTGCAATTTGTAAAAGATATGCAACAATTTGTTCGCAAAGTAACCGCTCGATTTCAGGCCTCCAAATCTATCTTTAAAATCTTTTCCAAAGAATAGTTAACTTGCAAAATTCGATTTTTTCATCAGTGGACGGTATATGAAGTTCCGGTGTAGCTAAAATCTGAAATTAATCTAAAGAATTTCAAATAGAAATTAGCGAAAAATTTACGTCTTTTTAGTTTGGAATTAATTAAAAATTCAAGACTCCATTCACAATAATGTTTCCTATGTTAGCTACTCTTTATTAAATAATTTCGTTAAAATTTTGTATTTCCAGTAAACTCTGATTAAATTGAGATTTTTTTGAAAAGATTCCAAAATTTCAGGAAAAATATTATTTTATAGAAATTTTTGCGAGATATTTATCATGACATTTCTCCTTTAAGTTTCTGATATTGAACAATTACAAAAATATTTCCATTCTAAATACACACTTTATACATTAGATCAAAAGGGAAAGGGAATTCCGCTTTATTAACTACACAAATATTACGTCGAAAGACATGTCAAAAGATTTTTTTAGTGATTCGTTCATCAATGTCTTTGCAAAAAACGTCATGTGGTGAAATCATGAACTGAACTTTTCTTTCTAATGAAAATGAGATGCGGACTCGAATTGTACAAGTAGGAAGAATAGTGTGAGCATTGAAAAGGAAATACAGCCATGAACTTTTTATTGGCGCACACAAAAAAAAAAAGAAAAACCGGGGGAGGGGGGTAAAATAGTAGTGACCTTTCCTGAGGCAGTATCGAGAGCTCGAGCTCCCCCGGAAGTCGAGAATGAAACTTTTGTCACACACACACACAGGACAAAGTTGTGTGCACACGTTCAATGGCTTTCTACTGTGTAGAAGCACTGGGTGCATTTCATAGCCGTAGGGGTGGCACTGCACACTGGGGAATAAAAATGTGGTACATGGGAAAGCGAGAAATGTAGCCCAGTCAACGAAGTCGAATAGAAAAAACTTTTTCTGTTTATTTTTTTCTCCTCGGATTTTTTTTCTGCTTTGGACAATGTACCTGGGAGTTTCGAGGGTATTTTATAGTTTGGATTTTTTAATTTTATGGTAAAATGTGTACCAAAGCTATATGGCCCTTAACATTGTTGTCTGCATACAAAAACCAGATTTTTTTCCTGGTATTCTTGAGCTTTTATTGTGCATAAATCACTTTATAATGGATTTCAAGAATGTTTTTCTTGCACCGTTAGAGTGTCATAATTTATAATAAAATTCTAAATTTTGCCTTTTTCTGCGATAAATACGTTAAAGTGGTTCAAATGTGAAGAACTCTGTTTCACAGCATTCCATCTTTGCCATTAACTGAGGAACAGAGTCAAGTGTTCTTTCACATTTCTATCATATAAAGAATTATCCCGAGTCTGATAAGAACGAAAGTGGCTCACCCGTTCTCGAAACCCTGGGAAAATTCTCAAGGAAGCTCCACTCAAATCCCTCTATCCGCTGACTCTCAAGTGTCAAAGAATTCTGCCTCTATCAGAAACCTCCCAACATCCCTGTAACTAATCCCCCTCCAAAAAAACCTCATCCGCCCCTACCATTTTCGACCGGAAATTCCCCAGTCTACCCAATGGTCACGTGACGAACGCCCTCAAACGGCAGAGAAATTTTTCATTTCATCACTGCTACAAAATGATCCATTTCATCACATTCGTTCCGAGAACTTTTTCCGTGGAAAATTTCATTCATATAATATTCCAGCAACTATAAGAAAGAAATATAGCATTTTATAGTGTTATTGGTCTCGTAAGGTTATGAAACGAAAATTAGATTTTGTTGTAAATTCATACTTATATCTTATAGCTGATCGTGACGTTTCAATTGATAGTTGACCTTCGGAATCAGGGAATCGACAGCAATAGTAATGGATCACGTTTTTAAAAATTTCATTAAATAATATATTAAAAGTGTAAAAAAGGTGAGTTATTTTTGTGAATGCAGTGATTTATCTATGGGGAAAGATTTTTTTCTCAGTATGAATTCTGCATTTGTTTAATAATTCATCTGCTGTTTAATGTATTTTGCCGTACTGCTTCTAGACCTTTCTCGCCTGGGAATTGGTATTACATACTTCCCAAACTCGAAAACTCTAAAATCACTACGGCAAAATATTATGCCGCAATATACTATTTCCGTATGATCGACCCGGTTGATATTCTCCGCCCACTTAACGAATTTTTTCTACCTACATGGACCGAAAGTGAACGTTTCGAACTGGGCGAAGCAAGGTTAGAATGCTCACTTTCGTCCATTATGGCAAAAAAATCGTATTCAACCCCTAGGGAGGGAGAATCAGACACGTATTTCCAAGGTGCATACAATCCTCGCCTTCGGCTCGGGTCGTAATTTTGCACGTGAGGACGACTTGTCTAGTTTTCCTGCCTAGGTGAGAAATATGCTATTTGTGCAGACGGCTGAATTTTAAAGGAGAAATTGCACAAAAGTTAGTCTACTAGCGACAAAAAATTCGAATTTCCATGCATTGAAGGACAAAGATTGGCCTTGAAGAAGGACATTGATGAGCACATTGAAGGACATTGATTGATATAATAAATTAATAAAATAATTATTTTATTAATTTATTATATTATGAACAATTGCTTTGGTCATATCCAGTAATATTATATCTCTAAATAGTGGATAATAATTGTGATATTCGCAAGCTCAACTCAAATAACTGAAAATAACTAGACTATATAAGTCCATCTTTGAAAAAAATCCCTTCAAAAAACCATTGATTCCTCGACAACAGTAATTCATAATCACTGTATAGTAAATTTCATCTCAAATTTTCTCCATTTCCCAACAAAACACCCTTCCACCTTCTCCTTATAGAGCTTCTCAAAAACATGAAACAAACATCATCAATAAATCGATTAAATGCCCCGTCTCCCGTTACTATTCACCGAAAATCAATTAAACTTACAACTTCCCATAATTAAATATTCCACCTTTCCCATCCTTCCATTCTTCGCCGGCATTGACTCTATAAAATCGATTGGAATAAATGTAAAATTTATCAATTCTCCGAAAGCCTTTCCTCCCTTTTTACCGATGAATACGAATTGAATAGCAAGGGGTAACACAAATGTAAGAGCCTCCTATACTCCACCGGAATTAATTGCAATTAGAAGGGCTCATGCTGAAGTTACCGAAGAGTGTAATTACGCGTTTCCTACGGGTATGCGATAATACAATCGATAAAGTACTGGAGAAGGGTGTTCAAGCGGAACCGAGCGCGTACTACCGCAGTGTAAAAGAGAGATGGCATTATACGGTGTATTGAAGAAGTAAGGGAGTGGGCAGGAAGGGGCGGGGGATGGGTTGGATGTACACCGTGTAATGTGCAAGGGGGTTATAATCGAAACTACGGTATTGAATGCACCAGAGATACGGATAATCATTAGAGGTAGAAGCCTGCTCGAGAAGCCATCGTAATGCACGCATCCAAATTGATCGACTATATTCGCTTCACCCAGAGCAGAGAGTCTCTGATCTTTCGTTCAACCTTTGAGTAACCTGGCATTGGTTTGACTGCAGCGCAATAATATTACCGAGTCAAACGCTAATTAATGGAGTACTAATTGGCCCGGGGATCACTACTGTAATTCCAGAGTTACAGGAGAGATTTGATGAGATGGAAGAATGGACAATTGCATTCGTGGAAAGATGGATTTAATAATTTTGGGTCGAGGAATTCTAACGAAAATTTCTAGTTTCGTTGAGCGCGAGATGAACCATTTTGATTTATCAGACGTACGAAAAACTGGTGTTTAGGTTCCACATATTACTGTAGACACTTTTCAAATGGTTTTATAGCAAAAACAGTTGATATTGAGAATATAACGGAGAGTTACGAGTCCGATCGATAATCTTATTATAGCTAAAAAGTACTGATTTGCTGAAGCGTTGACATTAAGAAAATTTACTTTGTGAAAAATCAAAGCTAACGTACTCATCTCAGTCCTTGAAAAGCAAATCAAATGTTTTGCATTTTTTTATATGCTCTTGGCCTCTTTGTTCCTCTTATTTAGGGAATGAGAAACACTTCAGTTGGATTAACATCAACATATCCCCGCAGTTGGGTGTTTTACCGAGACCCCAAATACACAAAAGCTGTGCTGTTGATATGCTTACAGTGCAGTGAACATTAAGTCTCATTAAAGTATGAAGGTAAAAATCTGGGGTTTATGTCACCTCTTTTCTCCAGATGAAACATCAGGGGATCTAGTTACTGCTGACTGTGTTTATCGCTCCACTTGTAAGTTACAAGCTGCTTTATTTCTGGACTGTTTTCTCGGGCTTGTGGGATGGGGAGAGGTAGAACCGTATCTGTAGCATTTGTAGGCAGCTTTCAACGGAAATAGAGCATCTTTTTATTGGAATCGCTCAGGAAAATAATTAAATTTATTGAATAGAAATGATTGAAGAAGAGAAAAGTACAGTGGTATGGGAAAACAGAGGATTCTTTCAGTTTATTTGATCACATTACTAAAAATCTCACTATGCTGCAAATGTAAAAGGAGTACCTGGTGTAATGGTCGAAATCAATTTTCCGTTTTAAATAGTGTAATTTTCAAAAAATATATTTACACTGAATTTTCGCAAACAAACAAATATTACGACTTACCTAAAGGTTATCTGGAACCTGGAATTTCATGAATCTTTGCATCTTACATCGAATTAAATGGCATTTTTATTAAACTGGCTACTATTGGTATTATATTTTTCTTGTCTCATTATGTATTCAAAACGTACGAGATCCAAAAAATATAAAATGGTTGATAAATGTAAGAATTGCATGATAACTATTGTGTAATATCTATAAGACTTATAAATTTTAAAACAAATATCAATAGGCATTTTTCCGTAAGTCAAATAGATTACAAAACAATATTTCCAAATATTTACATCTATATACAGTCTAAACTTACAAAAATAATCTTTCATTGTCGGGTTGACAATATTTCCTAAACCTCTTTATTACGAAGATAATTCCTAATATCTTCTTTGATTTATATTCCCCCAGTGACGCAATTCCCCGATGTTTGCAATAATCTACAAGTCATGAAGCATCTAAAGAAAAATTAACCAATGAAATTTCCCCCTTAATTGAATAAGTAAAAACAGATGCCGACTTGAAACCCCGGAAATGCCCCAAAACTTGGTAATTTCATAACAAAACTTTCCTCCCGAAAATTCGGTACATGCATCGCCTATTATCCCGGTCCTGGTAAATCTAAAAGCCACACATCCTTCCCACCCCCTCAGAGAATATATTTCATAGTAGTTTATTCCCCCTTCAATAACACCAATTTACGCTAGAGAAACAGACGTTGTGTTAATATTTGGTAACGAAAAATGGAAGAGAGGAAATATTGCACGGCACATAAATCACATTTCATCTGAGTGATTGTGTACACAGTGTGCATATATTATTGTTTCAGCACTTCACAAATTATGTCTACGTGCTCGTAATGCACGATCGTTAATAGAGATTACACGACATTTCCATTTATTCACCGTACACATACTCTTAATCACTAATAAACCGATCGAGTACTAAAGCTCTCATTGATTATTCAATGTAAAATCAATTTATTGAAGATTTGTTTTTTCCAGAGGCGGTGGAGCGGGCTTAAATCTGACAATATAGCCTCTCCATCACAGGTTTAGCCGATTATTTAGTCAGGAACATCGAAAATCCACCAGAATTTTCCATGTTTTACTATCAAATTCTCAATTTATGAAACCAAATAATTTCCTTTTTTCATGAAAAATTCCAACAAAAATTACAGTCAAAATTTATCAAACTGATAAATGTTATATTTATAGTGAACTGTACATAATACATTCTTTGTATCGACCATTCCTCATGTGATCGATACTTTCGAGTTACTAATTAAATTCACTCGAATAAATTTACGACTTCTATTTTATTCACTGCGTATGTATTTTTGGTTTATATTTGATTACATGTTTTTCATTTTATCTTTCAACCTAAAAAATTCGAATTAAGTTGATACGATTCGGAGATACATCTAAAGAACACGAACATTCATCAATAACACAAACTTCATTAATAATTAATTGTTCAATACTATCGAATGTCTCACACCAGATTGTCGCACCAATTTAGAAACGTTGTTATTCTCAAGAATCCCGAAATGAAACTGACACTAAGAAAAAGGAAAACTTTCTCAACAGAGTGACAATTGGGCGTGTCTTTTTGTATTTGGGAGATGGGGAGTTGAAATTTCTTGATTGCTGGAAAATAATTTTTGGGGCAAAACTAGCAACTCACGGAGAGATGAGTGAAGCTATATAATACTTCGGTATTATATATCCCTTCGGCATGTTTGGAACATGTTTCTGAAGGGAATGAATTTTATTAAAAAAATGTCCGATGCAGCTGCGTGTCTTTTTGAAGGGGTTTCCTCCATGGGATTTTCCCCAAGGGCGATTCTTTTCAATGTTGAAGTTTTTAGATGTCTTCTTGCAATTTTAATTGAATTAAGATTTTATTATTGATTGGTGTGACATTCGACAGGTTAAACATTCTTCAATATATATTTTTTTAATATGAAACATTCTTCGAATCGAAAGAAAGTTTGCTGCAAATTTTTTTCGCGTCTTAAATGTGTTTTGTTCAGTAGGACTTTCTTCCAGAAATGTATGCACTAAATAAGTATAAATAGATACAATGTTTTCCGATAATAAGGGCCAGGATCTGAAAATCTAAAAACCGTTTAACATTCCATTACAAAAGAAATCTGAAAATTCATTTTATTTCCTGAAATAATATAGATGATTCTCTCCCGTCTGGTAATATTCGTTACATTACTTGCAGATTCATATTGCCTTGATCTTGTCTTCCACTCCACTACAAAATGCATAATTTCAATTGAAAAGGATGGGATATGTCTTCACGCTCAGTTGCCACGAGACTAATATTTCAATTTATTGAAATGAAGCCCGATAGATTCCACAGAAACATCTACTTTTACCACTTCTAAAAAACAAATTGATAAAACTAATTTCTGAAACTGAACAACAGTGACTTTATTTTCCATATTCAACTCTAGTGAATGAGCCACAAATTCAATTTAATCATCAGTTTGAACATGCGGAGAATCCAATGAACCCCTCACAGTGCACCAACCTCCGCGAATTTTTCCAGACACCGGAACATGATCTGCTCCATAATTTCCGCATAATTGAAATTAATCGGATTATACCTCGAAACTCTAACAATTGAACATTCACACTCCTCTGTCTGTCTAACAATCTCCCGATGATGTGTGTTGAGTGTCGTGCATGGCTACGTCCCTGGAGAAAGCCAGGGAATATCACCGACTCACCTCCTCATCCCCCTCGTCATACGTCTACTATACACAGCCTGATGATCGTAATTTCCTGACTGAGACCCCAACTCACTCCTTCCATTTCTACCTCTGCGTATGCTCAAACCGACGTACAGTAACAAAGTAACAATTCTCCTGGTTTGGTCCCTTGTCTCTTCGTTCCTGTGATTATTTCGACGACAATCGGAAAGGAATATTATCAAGGTATGGGTTGTCGTCGATGAACCGGCACCCGACACCTGCGGGGATTTTCAATCAAACGGAGTTTATTGCATTTTGTAGACGAGATATCTCGCGCTTGAATCGATGGTATCTTATTTCTTCATTCAACGAAATTCTTCAATCATTTTTCACGAGAGGTCTAACTGAATTTGACAAATTGTTCAGTTTAAAAAGGATTTTCATGAAAACTTTTGTACCTGCTTAAGAAAGATGTAAACTAACAGACATTCAGTTTGGTTATAGTAATTAACAAGAGGTGTTGTGGTGTAGGTCACTGGCAGTACTCGCTCTCATAGTGGATGCACTGATGCATACGCCTCCGAATATGTGTTACACATGCTGTATGACCCTTAATGGTTCAAACTAATAGCATCCCGACTAACCTCTTTTTGCAATAAAATCGGAATAAGTGCAATAATTCAGAAAATAAAAAATAGACAAATTTGAAAACTGTCTACTAGATAACTCAGTAACTGCTGAGTTGATTTCGCAGAAATTTCTATCAAATTAAAGGAATACGACACTACTTCCACCGCCGTCAGAAAAATCGAATTTCCATCATGTGTTAATAAGTTGTGGTCGAATCAGTAAGAAATGAAATTTCCATCGTTTTTCGGGTAGTTTTCGCGACAACTCCGCACCGATTTCTATTCGAAAAATATGAATCAGATCATTGGTTTGAGAAAAATCGTTGACTAACATTTGGCTCACACGCACACGAACATATCTACAAAATCATGTCAAAAAGATCCTAGCTATCATGAAAAGTGGAAATATTATGAATCCGCCACTTTTCATTTTTGAGATCATTACAATAATTGCCCTATGTTGTGAAGTCAATAACTCCCCTATATCGTGAAATTAATAACTTCCCTATGTCGGATAGCTAAAAAATACGAAAAATTATTTTTTTACAAGAAACATTCACAATATCAAATCCAGTGCGAAAATGTTCAGAAAACCTATATGCATAAAGACAAGTATGGGATTTTCAATGACTAATTTTTTTGAAATTTCATTTATATTTTTTGTTGTTTTTTTAAATATTTTAATTTTTTTTTGCAATTTTTTCTTAATTGAATAGTGATAGTTGCAATCATTAAATTGAACTTAAATTGAAGAATGCATTCACCTAAATTTTTCTAATTTTTCATACTAACATTATTTCATTAAATATCGTGAACTACAACTTTTAAAATATTTCTGGCATTCAATAATAAAAATACATTGTTTCACGCCGATTTTTGTTTGTATATACGATTATGAGTTCAGGAACTAGTATGGCAATGAGTACTATGTACTCGAGGGCATAGCTACAATCGTTAGAAATTCTGAGCTAACATGAAGTGCAATTTTCATTTGAAACAATTGTCAAATATTTTACTGTTTTTTCGTTCCGAAAATTTCTTACTTGCAGAAATATTTCAAAGTCCTAGTATTGACATTTTCTTCTCCATTCAACAAATAAAAATTGTTCAAAGGTCCCTGCCTGCAAATACTTGCGAGCCCGCGAAGAACTTAGAAGAACTGAACGAAAAGTGAATCGTGTTTTGATTGTGGGATGTGACTATTTCGGTTTTCCACCCACAATTTCTAGAAAAATCAGCCTGAAAACCGATCAAATTTTTCCACTCGGGTGACAACACGGAAACTTCTCTCGTTGATTATATTGAAAGCTCTAGACTTACACAACACACTGGGCTCTGGAGAGTTTCTACAACCACCAACTATCCACCCAGTCACGATTTCAAAAAACCGAGAGTCGTGCTAGGGCGTCACATTTCGAAGGCGAACCAAAACTCTCAGTGTACGTGACACAAACGAATTCGATATCCACTGGGTGAGGTACAATGGATTTTCCAGTGTAACTTCAGTGGTTTTTTCCAATTTTTCACACACAGCGTTTTATGCATCAGTATAAATATATTGTTTTTTTGATTTATTCAGAATACGCAAAAGTGAAAATAAAGGGATATAGAACTGAAAATATTTGTTGGAATGCGAAACAGAGATCCTTGTTCACCATTGATTGAATTTTAGTTTGAACGAGACCATTCACGAAATAACTCAATTATTCGGTTGAAACCAATGGGAATGACCGAAATAGATAAAGAGGGATATGTATTTACCGTTTTTTTTAATCGTAGAAGATTTCGATTTTTGCCGATTTTTCTTTAACTTCCCGATAGGAAGTTATTGTTTTCAGTCCGAAAATGAAAATCGCTGATTTCATGAAATGCCGACGGTTCATGGCCAGGAGATTCTCCCCCCAATCGTTTTTTAAAACAAATCTCTGTGTCCCAGGTAGGAAGCGCCAAGCCTTAACAACCAGGCCAAGCTTGAAACCGTCTTGGCGGTCAAGGCTAGATTTATCTAGACTGGCCGAGTCCTAATACCGATAGTGCTACCAGTCGATATCAAGACTGATAAATAGTACCCTTCGATACCAGACCTGGCCCAGTCTAGGATCAGGGCTAGTATCCAAGCCCTGTGATTACTAAGTTTGGATCAGGATATCGTCAAGACTGTGATCCGAGCTATAATGATGACTGATTTTATATAACTCCCTGTAGCCTGGTATCAAGTCTGGCACCAAGCCAGATCAGGGCTGACATCCAAGCCTTGGCAGTACCAGGCTTCAATCAGACTAGATCCAAGAGTGGTAATGAAGTCTCACTAATGACTCTATATAACCAGGCTTCGTTCAAGATAATGTGCTAGGATTGAATCAAGCCTCAGTTCTAGCTTGATCAGTGTTTCATTCCAGGGTTGATATAGGCTTGGCTACCAAGCCTCGGGCAGGCCTAGCTAGTCTTGATTCAAGCCTAAGCCAGGCCCTGTTGTCAATTCTCACCTGGGGTGTATATAGTGGTTTTTTTGGTTGACGTTTCCAGGTGAACGCGTCATGCAATCGAAGAGATTCGGAGCGCAATCAATGGGCGTCCACTAGGTGAAGATCCCATTAAGTTGGGAGCTCATTCCGTCCACCCTCTCCTGAGTGTTTCCAAAAAAAGAGTAAAGTTTCAAATTTTTCCAGTCACATTCCCACGCGTATGCGCAGTGTGCTCGAGGCTTGTGTAGTGGTCGTAGATAGCCTTTCACTAAGTCAACATCATACGAATATGGAAGTAAATTTGTCCCTCCCCCTTTGAGTTTTTCCAGAAAAGAGGTTAAAAGTTTAGAAAATAGTTTTATTAAAAGGGTATTTTAACTTGATAAAATAAAAACTGCACTGAATAGTCGCCAAACAATAGAATATTTTATTTTAATAGAAAAGGTAATCAAATGAAAACAATCAAACCTAACGTCGCAATTAGAATTGAAGGGTAATGATCAGTTGCAAGTCGATGTGCTCTCGCCTGCGTTGCTAACCGAGCTGCTAAATCTCCACTTCCCAGAGGAGATCTTCAACGTCGTATTTGTCATTTGTTGGTAAATTCTCCAGGAAACGTCGCCAGGGCTTTTGTTCCTTGTTGGAACACATCTGACGACTTGCAGGCGTCAGGCCTCATAAGGCCCTGTTTTTCCCCGGTAATTTATGGCCCCAGTCGACTCCTTTTCCCTAAATTTTCCCCACAAAAGTGGTAACGTGCTATTAATTTTGAATTTCTTTCGTTCTGGCTCTCGAGCAGAGGCGTTATGGGATCAAAGTGAATTTGGTCGCAATCGACAGGCGTTCATTTGGTCAAGATCCCTTAAAGATAGGAATAAAATACCCCCACTAGTTTTTGAGTTTTTCGAAGGCTTTACTCTGACATTCGAAACTACCGGGAAGTTACTTATGATGTTCTGACCGGCCGAATAATAGTATCTTTCTAACCTAGGGAGGAAAAGTAGACAAGTCGTCGGCACGTCTAAGCACGTGGGGAATCCTTGTCTCATTCTCCTACCTCCTATAATACCTTTTGAGATCTTTTTGCAAGCTAACTAGTAATGAAATTGGTAGGAATTTAACGCAGAGAAAAAATAATGCACACAGCAAGGGCCGTATACCTTCTGTCGCATGTCTTGTGTGGCACTGCTTGTTTCTGAGCGAATTGGAGACAAAATTTCCCATTGGTGCAAAGAATGTTATGGAGATATGAAGAGGCGAAATTTAATCTCACTGACGGAAGTTCGTGTAATTTAATAAGTGAAAGCAGATGTCTACTTACCATATACCTACAGCATTGACTGCAATACAAATCAAACAAATGAACACGAATTTTTGTAATTTTTATTTATTTTCATTGAACAATTGAACTGAAATTTCCTCTAATCGTGCCAATTGAGATAAACTTCGAAAATTTTTTTTACAATGCTTATATTGTGAAATAATAACTCGTAATAATGAATACGAATTGTATTGAAAAGAGTAACAAATAGCAGCAGTAAAACTTTTTTTCCAATTTACTACCAAATTAACAATTTCTATTTCTTCGATTGTTGTCCTCACAATCTATGTTGAATCATACCTTTCCATTTTCGATCTTGCCAGGCCTTTGTCTCATCCATCCATCAACGAATATCACAATATTTCTTTGTTTAACTGTCACACAATGCAAACACGAACCATAAAAATACAAAAAATAAACCAAAATACTTTCCATCAAATCCAAAGGGTTTTTTACTTTGCGATCGAATTCCAATCGTGTCACGCCATCCAACTCCAATTGGTTTCGACAAAAACCTCAGATATTATTGCGTAATAAAAGAACCAGCGGATAGGAGAGAACCGGAGGTGGAAAAAAAATGACCGCTGGATTTTTCTGCGCGACCACAAAAGGGATAGACACGTAGTCGAACGTCCTCGAGTGCCTCCACTACACCCGATATGTATAGGTTCTCGAATTCCTTGAGTATATATTAAAACGCGTGGTATGGATTTGCTGGCAAACACTCCCTGGGTGGCACAAAGAAGCCGTTCATTTCTGAGAAATTAAATTATCTACGACTCCAAAATAAATGATTCAGTTTTTGCATCATTTGATATTTTTAAATTTGATTGAATATCTTTTTGAAAATAAAACTCAAATTTCGTGATTTACACTGATTTTTTTAAAGCAGATACTTAGATCTATCACGTCGAAAGTTTTCTTTCTTACGTATTCTAGGACCGTATAATACAGTATATAGTTCAATATCTCATACAATATGTATTTTATGTAGTAAGAGAGAGGGGGACAAAATAGGGCGGGGGTGATCGTCAATATCTCCTAAGTAAATATTGGAATTTAGATGAATCAAGTATCATCCTCAAGCTTGCGACAAGAATTTACAAATGAGTAAGACATCGACAAATTCTATAGTTTCATTGTCGAGTTAGTGGTAACGGAAACGGGTCGCATTGCCCCCCCTCTTCTTTTTAAGTAATGTATTATATGAAAAAAGTTAATAATTTTTTACGTATTATTGTACGTATTAACAGAATCATAAAAACCATTCACTCTATTATGCATCTGCTCATGGCATTTTCATGTCTTTCGGAGTATTTAAACCTAAAATTTGCACTTCTGCGAAAAACTTGAATATTAATCAAGAAAATGGTGGCTTATAAGACATACTCATTCTCTTGGTACTTAAGAAAAAGGAAAAACTAGTTCACACGGTGAGAATTTGATCAATTTTCATTCCCTAAAATTTGTTTCTAAAATTTCCAGTAAAAGAAGTAGACCAATTGTCACATTTTCCATTATTTCAACTCTTTTTGAATTTGGATCAAGCTATACAATCAATACATTTAGAAATAAAAATATAACCAGCCTTATCAAGTTCTGATATTCGCAATGGAAATGCAATTTACAACAATGAAAATTTGATTAAACAAAATATAGAATACCTAATAAAATGGATATTTAATAAACATCAATTAAAAACATGTCTGAAATAATTCATAGATAATTAAATAACCAATAATAATTCCAATCTCTGTCATAATTTATGAAATTAAAATAAAATACGCCTTTCGCTGTCACATCAATATATCACTGACAAAATATCACCGTCAAAAAATCACCTGTAAAAATATAATGTCATAAGATCACTTGCCGTAAATATCACAACCTAAAATATCACAAACAATTTTATCACAATGGTCTCTGAGAATTGAAACAGATGCATAATCGGAAGGTCTCGGGTTTAAAACCCCATGTGGACTATAACTTTTTGCAGTAAAAATTTTTTGTACATTTATATTGAGAATTCTCCTAGATCCTATCCTACCTCCTCCAAATCCCGTCCAATAACATCCTGTCAGATAACAAGAGAACACTATACAAATTCCCTTCTTTGTTGTAATCCAATTCAATTCTTTATTTCAATTTCATTTGTTGTTATATTTGTTGGTATATTTGGCCATTGTGATATTTTTGACTAGGGATATTTTGTCACGTGATTTTTCGCTGCAGAGCCATCTCTTTCATACGCAAAATACTGAAGAAATCAGTATAAAAAACTTATTTTTCAAGTGCGTGTGATCCATTTATTCCACTTAACAAATCAAATAGACCATATGCGACAGGTCAGCAACTGAGGTGCTGAGATACTCGAGATTGCCATGGTTTCTGTTGACACACATGTAGGCCTGGAGGCCAGTCTAACGTGTGTACGCAAGTACATGGATTGAGCGGCGAGAGGGGGGGGGGGGGGGGGGGGGGGAGGAGGGGGGGGCGGGGGTCGGCGTTTCGACGTGGACATCGGTCAACCTGGTTATAGTATGAAGGAGAGAACAAGATGACGGAGGGAGGGTGTGAGGGAAGTCGAGTATGCAATACGAGGACTGTGGACGGCGATTACATGTCGCCTCTGCATTTGTAACACAGCTCCCTTGAGTGATCCCCACTAATGCACCGATTGCAATTATCCTTCCGTTTGTAAGCCATTAAACTTGGTCCGAATGGCACGGTTGCATACACGGTTGTCTTTGGCCCTGTCTCGAATTTCCTTTGCTCACCTGTTTCGTTTTGACATGGGGTTATGCAAGTCAGTAGAAGTCAGGAGCATAGCAATGCAAAATTAAACGGGGGAATTGGTCTTTGTTGTCGTCATTTTGTTAATAAAAAGTGTCAGGTCCAGTGTACTGTATTGAATCATAACTATAAATAATTCTTAGCCACATTTCTCTGTATGACGTTAAGATAAAGTGACGAGTTTTGGGACAGAATGTTGGACACATCGAATCTGAAAATTTTGACTTATTTGGGGTATCCAGACAAATAAAACCTTTTTTAAGATCTCAAAGGTCGTAAAATCAATTTTCAAAGGCCTTAATTTGAAGGTTAAAGGTTTCAAGTTGATAGACTCTAAAGTCTCAATTTCAGGCTTTAGTAGGCGGCAACTTAACACTTGACAACCTTCCAATAAGCCATTGAACGTAGCAATTTGAGAAATTTAAAAATCTCAATTTGAAACCTTCAAAAGTCCTAAAATAAGGCTTTTCTTTTAATATAAAAAGTAACTCAAAATAGTATCTCAGTATTATAAGTATTACACTTCCGTAATCATTAACTACAATAATTTACTCAAATAATTGTAATACTTACATTGTTGGCGTAATTTCCATGAAATTTTTAGGTACACTTTCATTTTTGTAGAAATGACACTTGTACAGTGTTGAATTTCTCAAAATGAAACCGAAAATAGTGAATTTCATCTTGTGATACAGAAAGAATTTTTCGATAAAAGACGCAAATTGCATTCATGAGAAAATACTAAAGAAATTATAACGTGATAGGAATTCAAAGGAATTCGAGTTCACATGAGAGCATTGGAGAATCTCACTCCGAAAAAATAAATATTTCTTCGATATGACTTACGCACAAGCACCATCCGCAATTAGTTCTCCCCTGTACTCTCCCCCTTTCTCCCAACTGATGTATGAGTAACGAAAGCTGAATCACTAATACAAATCACTAACCCCTATTATTCCCTAATTAATTCCGGTCTGTATATTCTGCCCCTCGACCAATACACCAATTCTCCCTTCACTTCACGCATTGAAATTCCTAAGTCCACATGGGGAATGATAATCTCGGGTAATGTTCCCGTAAACAGAGACGGAATAACTCAGAATTTAAAACTATTATTTTTAGTTTAAGGAGAGTTCATGTATTTCGATAAGTTAATGAGATTATAAGGTTTTTGAGAAGATAGAAGAAAGAATTTCGAATATTACTAAAGGAGATGATGCGGAAGTATCACAATTATTGCGAGAATCGATTGTTTTTTTATCGAATTTAATATCGAGTTATAGTGAGAATCGATATGGTGAAACGTCATATCCGGTTATTTTTGAGTAAGAACAATCATGAAGGATACCGATACAGAATATATCATTACTATTTCAACCAAACAGCTGTAACCTTTGTATTTCGGTCATATTAACGTGAGAAATTCCTATAAACAAATTATCATTGGCTTTGAGAATGCGATTTTGGGAGTTATATTGATTGCTTATTTCGATTGACGATTAGATAGATATGATGATCATACGATGAGCCGTGTAATATCGAAGAGAAGGGCGCGCTTAGCGCGCCTTCTTTCGATGATATTTGCAAAAATTCTAAGATGAAGATCATGTTCATGTTCATGATGTTTTTTCAATGAAAAAACTATGATAATGTAGG